>NDXB01012152.1:457753-600064 GCA_002631895.1 Agapornis roseicollis
AATTTCCCCTCTCCCCCCTCCTCCCCCCCCCCCCCCCCCCCCACCTTAGCCTGTGGAAAAGTGACAAGCTTATATCCTGGAGCAGGATGAAGAGCTTCACTGGGATTCCTATAGATACCCCACACTTCCAGGGAAATCTGAACACAATGCACAGCTTGACACCTGCAATATAAGTACACTCAGTAGGCCATAGCAGCATCTTAATAAACAGCTTGGCAGAGAGCTTCCAGGAAAGCTTTGTCCAGAAGAAAGCAGAAACTTCACAGTGGTGTGTGTCTGGTTATTACTCTTGTTGTAACTTCAGGTTTTTATGCTGCAATGACCTCTCGATGCTTTGGGCAAGAGCATTTCAGGGACACACTAAGAATATGCTGGTCTGGCGGTTTTGAGTGTAGGATGTAGGAGCTAGAATTCAGCTCTGATGTGGCTGCTTTTTGTCCATCCATTTCACCCTCTGCGCCAGTGGAGGCTCTGGGGAAGTCTGGATACTCCCTAGATGGACTTGGAGTTAGGAGCAAAAGTTCCCTGTGTTCACAGAGGGCTGATGGGAGGACATGGGTATTTCTAGGGCTCTTCAGAGCATCTGTAATAGAATAAATAAACAGCTAAAGTAGACAGTGTGAATATTCCTCCTGCTCCCTTTTTCTTTAAATAACACCTGTTGCAGCATAACAGTTTATTGCACCAATACCAGAATAGATCTTCCAGGGCAGACACAGGGGGATGGCTGAAACCACAGAAAGGGAGAAGAATGAGAAGACAAATGCAGTGAGTCAGGATGTCCTCATGGACTGGTATGAGGAAGTAGTACTTGTTGTAGAAATAAGTTCTAATAAACAGCACAGATTTGAAAGGGAGGATGGATTGCTCATCCATCACTGTAACCATGAAAGAGCTGCCCTATCTCCTTGCCATGTACTTAAAAACCCAAAACTTCAATGAGCTTGGAGGTGTGGAGGGAGGCTCCTGGACCTCCATTATTTTATGGACATGGTGTATCTGACAACTGGCTAGTGAAAACTAAATGTGGTGCTAAGCAATCCCTCAATGTGTTGACAAGCCATTTGGACAGAAAGCAAAGTGACAGGTTTTACTGGATGATGGTGGTTGATGTTAAGTAATGTGAGCATGTATTTTGAAATCTGCTTTTGAGTCATCCTTTATTATAAGGCTTAATGTGTGCAGGTACTTGTGCTTGATGTATCTGTCTAATGGCATCACTCTTGCCTGTGGGATATAATTGGCTTTCAGAAGATAATTTCAGAATCCACCCTGGTTTTGTTTGAGCAGCATGAACGTTTGAACAAAATGAATGTTAAAGCTTTTTGCCCTGGCAGAAATTCAGTGCCTCAGTGTTGCTGGGATCACTTGCAAGAGCAGTTTCACTGCAGGAGTTCAGAGTTTTGCCCTGGTATCTTCCTTGTGCTTAACCACTCAGGCTTCAGCATGGAATTTGCCAGTATAAGTCCTGCAAAACCTCTGCTGCTTGTTTTGATATCTTGAGAAGGGAGCGAGTGATGAGTGAGGGTATTTTTTTGCCCCTTTGCTGAGGAATAAGCTTTACACTCTTGGCTTTTACTTACTCACTGCTTGCACACAAACAGGCTTCTGTGTTTTGTGTTGAGTGGCATCATGTGCATGCTGTGGTGAAACCGAGTTTGTGGACCAGATGTGGATTTACAGTCAACTTGAAATATCCCATTGCATGTTAAGTTTCCTGAATGTGTTAAGGACTACTGAATTTGAGGGCAAGAGACTAAAGGTCAAAAACTTGTCCCTCTTTTCTCCTCATCTGTGTTCTTGATGTGGCTTTCAAGATAGCTCAAAAGCACATGTTTGCAGGCACCATTGTTATTAAATATGACTTTTTTTTTCTGAGCTTCCTCATGTAACCTCTGTCGTATGGGTCACACTGACACTCACAATAATGAGTCACATCAACAGTAAATGCAAACCATATGGCTTTTCCCCCCCTCTTCTTTTACGCATGACTTCTTGTTACTTTCTAAATGCTGACTTGAATTTAAACCAGGCTCAGCACCTGAATATATCTTTGGGGTGGGGAGCTGTGTATTTGGAGGTTTCTGTGGAGAAACCAGAAGTTGTTGTCATTACTTGCACTACACTAAAATAGGTTCTTCACCACAGATTTCCTGTGCAACCTCAGACAAGTCACTTCATCCTTTTCAGTAATTTTTTTTAACTTGCCTTGGTTCCTCTGCCTAAAAGTGGGAATATTGTGAAGTTCTCTAAAGTATTGCAAAGCAGACCCGTGAGCTGTGGTGAAGAGTCCCGTTCTGAGTGGTGCTTTACAGAGAGTAAAAGATGCTTATGTTTGGGAACTAGGTGCACAAAGCGTAGGAGGAGAAACAAGCTTGGTGGCGAAGTGATTTGCCCTTACTCGCATAATTGGTTTGTGACAGGACAGGGACTGGGACCAAAGAGGTTTTGCCTAATGGCCCAAATACTGCAACCGATAAACCAGGCTCCCCACAACTTTTTCTTTTAACTGGAGTGCCTACAGTGTGCAGTGTCCTAGTAGTGCTTTGAGTCACTCTGGGTAAAGAACCTTGGGGATTGGCCCAGCATCAAGTGACAGGCAACAAAGGGTTGTTTAGAGCTGTCTTGAGTTTAGTCTGTTGGCAGACAAGTCATGGAGCTGTACTAGTAATCGTGCCCAAGCATGGCAGTTTGCTCTCCTTTCACTAGCAGTTGGCCCTGGGATCGCTGTGTTGTCTTCCTATCCTGTTTCTGTGATCACCAGCTCTGAAAAAAGCTGTTGATTCTTTGCCATGGTGCTCATAAGGGCACAGACTGATGGTGGCCCTGTGCCCCAGCAATAGTGAGTGGGCACATGTTCTCTCTCTTTTACTGAATATCCATAGCTGTGTGTCTGCTTGCAGCCCATCAAAGCTGGGCAATAAAATGAGAAGCTGAACTTAAATCTGACCAGGGAGAATAGAGGGAACACGAACGTTAAAGAAAGCAGCATAGTTTGATGCTTCCCCAGCTATGACTGAGAAGTGTAGTGTCTTCTCTCTTTACCTCCTGGTTTGGAGACTTGGGCTGCTCAGCTGGGGCAGAGGGTATCAGCAGCACCCAGAGCATCGCTTTGCTCTAGTTCACAGGGTGAGCTTGGCATCCTTCCCAGTTTCAGATCCATTGGGAATATAGACTTGGAAGGGGAACAAAGTACTTAGAAGAAGGTGGAGTCCGATCTGTGAAGCTGGAGAAGGTGCTGGTTTAAGCCACCAGGAAGGGAGTTCAGGTGTACGTGCTTTACTTAGTATGCACCAAGTCATTTGCCACAGCTCAGCTGATGGGCAGTAACTGAGGCTGTAGTAATTGAATTGCTTTTGATCATGTGCTTATATCCTATTTCATTTTGAAGTCAGTTACGAGCGGTTTGACTTTTTCTTCTGGGAGTTGATTTAAGATTGTCTCCTAATATTAAGGTTGCAGTCTTGGAAGAGACAAGCACTTCCGAGTGCTGCTGAGCAGGATGGGCAAATAATAGTGTCATAGGTTTCCTGCATTTGTTGATGTGGGTCTTTGAAGGTTTGAGGTTATGACAGTCACGTTACCAGTGCTCTCATTTCTCTAACTTTCTCTTTCTTTCTTCCCCCAGTGGCTTAACTCACGAATCTCACAAGAAGGATGTTGAACAGGTCTACCTCCGCTGTTCTGAAGGGTCAATAGAGTGGATGTATCCCACAGGAGCACTCATAGTCAACCTGCGACCCAATACTTCACCTGCCTCTTACAAACATTTGACTGTTTGCATAAAGCCCTTCAAGGACTCTGCAGGAGCAAATATTTATTTGGAAAAAACTGGAGAACTGAAACTCTTGGTTCGAGATGGAGATCGCAGCCCCAGTAAAGTGTATTGCTTCGGCTATGATCAGGGGGGCCTGTTTATTGAGGCCACTCCTCAGCAGGACATTAGCAGGAAGATTACAGGCTTCCAGTACGAATTGATGAGCAAGGGGGTAGCATCTGATTTGCACACAGTTTCTGGTGAGTTGTGGGATACTGGTTGTATTTTCACATGCTATATCGGATGCATAACAGATGGCTGAGTGAGTGAGTGGGGAAGTGTTGGGTCTGAATTTCATGTGCTTTTAAGGACATGTTTTATAAACAGGCTATTGCGGAAGAATTAATTTTCTTCTGTTTTCTTTTTGCTGTTGTTTTTTGGAAGCTGGTAGCATAGGCTGCCTTCCAAATGATTTGTTAAGGGTGACATGGTGAACGATTCTCCCCTTGCAGGCGCGGGGTGAATCACAGGAGCTGCACTGAACTCCAGTGTGAACTTGGGCACTGAACTCCAGTGTGAACTGGGCTTGCTGTAACAGTTTTCTAACTACTTTTTTACTCAGTTTTTAAGACCCCGCTGCATGTTTTGAATAATAAACATAGAAACAAGGAGGAACTCCTTTTCCGTGGGTTTTTTTTGTCCCTCTGCAACTACTGCTACTTGCTGACCTAATTATTGCTGCTTTTTTTTTTAACAAGGAAAATGGTGTGTTCCTTCCTCAGCTCTGCTTATTACACTCTTGAGCATTACTGTGCTGTGGCAGAGCTCTTCAACACCATGACAATACTTTTATAATGCCACTGTTGTCTTTTCTCAACCATTACAAAAAGCAAGTTTTGTAGGGAGGAGTTTTACACCAATGAAAAGCTTGTAGAAAGGGGGAGTGGACAAACTGAAAGAGCTTACAAAGCCTTTAAAGTCTGATACCAAATAGCAAGCTAAATACCATTTGTGAAGAATAGCTCTAAGTGTAACCTAATTGTGCTAATCGATTAAATGGCTTGAGAAGAAGAAAAACTAGCATTTGTGGAGGATGGGGCATGGGGGGGGAAGTTTTCTTTAGATAGGTGTATCTGGTTCATGCATCTCCATTCAGCATTGCATCTACCTTTTGCCCCCAAAACTAAGGAGGGGAAATGTCCAGAATAGCCTAAGAAATGTCCAAGATGACTAAGGGAGGTTTCAGGTTTTAGGTATTTTAAGGAAGGAGGCTGTAGTGGCAACCAGATTTCTCTTTTGAAATGATAGGGAGTGAAGGCAGCTCTTCTGCTGGGAGAAGAGTCCTCCCAGCACGCTGACCCCAGGTAACACCCAGTGTGAAGTGAGCCTAAGACACCATACTTAGGCTGTCTAGATTCTGTGGTGGTGATGCTTTATGTTTTGCCTGAGTTGATACTTGATAAGCAGCAGTGTGGCTTAATTAAACTGCACCTGCATCTTCCAGGCATTGCATCCCTTCTCCTTTTTCGGGGTAAGTGATGGCAGAGCTGAGTCCCATCCTCTCCCTTCCCCTGGCTCCCTTCCACAACAGGATTCTGGTTTTAGAAGTTTGTATGTTCGTGTGTACTCGCCACCCTGTTAGCATTTAGATGTTGGCACACCAATTCAGGTGTGGCTGGCTTTGTTGCACAGATCTTAGTTCATCTGAGATGAGCAGTTCTTAGCAAGCAGGAACTTGGCTGAGGGCTAATGCAGTAACCCCAATAACTGATAGATGGCGTGTTTGCCATTGAAACAAAAAACCCTATAAACACAAATATTAAAATATGCAAGTTGTCTTGTTTACTCTTGCTGTGTATGCAACTTGTAGCTTACTATTGAGAGTCCTGTGTTTTAAGTAGACTTCTCTACTTCTGTGTTTTACCAATGCTGCAAAAGAAGTACGGGGTCTGCTGCAGAGCTGTTTTCCCAGTAAGATCATTGCTGCAAAGATGAATATGCTGTGCAGAATGTTAGCTATGTAGTAAAATTCCACTGTAGAAGACATTAAATACATTGTTTAATCAGTTATTTGGAGAATGTTCCCAGATTCAGTCCTTTTTTCTTTGACAGGCTGAGGATGGAAACACAGGCAGGGTAGTGATAAGTGACTTAAACTTACCAAGAAAAGAGCTATATTTACCTATTTTCCCCCAAAAGTTAAAATTGCTTTTGCATATAGTAAAACTATACATGAGAAATCCTACCCACCCCTATTGGTTTTAGTTTGCACATAGATATGGTTTCTCCCAAGCTGTGCTAAAATCCCCAGGACTTGCTGCTGCCACACTTTACATCCCAAGCCAGCACAAACTACTGTGTTTTTAGAGCTAAGTGCTCATCGTTCCATGTAAAATCTTGGGGAGATGTTTAAAGCTAATGGGACTGTTTTTCAGAGACTTTCCAAAGTCAGACTGAGGACTGCATCCAATTACAGCTTTCCTCTTTGATAGGCATATTAAATCACTTTTTCTGTGACTGCTGTATTTTCAGCTGTAACAGACACTGGTTGAATTTCAGTGCTGTCTTGTGAAACAATGTGGTAGGCTATCTGCTTTGTGCTCCAAGTGTCTTGTTTGGACAGAAGAAGCTTTTTAATAGTTCATCAGCAGAGCCTTTGGGACAAACTAGGGATCTCTATTGTATTTTAAATGATTTCTCTTGCCTTTTTTTTTGGATCCCCAGACTGGGGCGGGGCAGCGGGGGGTGAAAACACGATGGAAATGCCATACATGACTCTTTCCACTACTCAGTCAGATGAGCGCTTTTATTCTCCTATAAATATCTATATGTCTGGGGAAACTGCCAAATAGCTGCCTTGTGAGACTTCTATAGAGCAATATATCTAGGGCTCTCTGCCATTCGTGAACCTTCTTTCTTCTGGAGCTGCTTCTAGTTATTGTGTGAAACCTCCCCAGAAATGCCCTTTACTGAGCTGTTTGGTTGGAGGGGAAGTTTACAGCCCGTCAACTGAAATCATGGATGAGCCCCTCATCAGAGAGGAGGCTCAAGCCAGATGCAAGTGCTGACCCTAAAGGGGCTGAAAACTGGATTTAAGGCTCTGCATGTCACTCCAACTGTACTTCTGTCCCTCGCTCGCAAATGTGGCTTACAGTGGTTTTTTGGCAGCTGCACACTGGAAAAACAAGCCTGCTCATGTCGGTTGCAGTTTGACAGAGTTCAGCAGAGCTGGCAGTACGTATGAAGAGATGACAAAGGCGTGAGATGCTGTTGCAGATGGGGGCTGAGCTGTGCAGGCAGGGCTGGGCAGAGGAGGAAGCTCACACTCTTGCTGGTCTCACTTTGCACTTGCAGCACTTGCTGGCAGAGGACCGAACGTCACTGGTATTGCACTGTTTTCTTAAGGCTGCAGAGTGGGGCAGATGACTATCGTGAAAGACCCAGGTGTGCTGGGCTCAGTAATCCAGCCCTTTCCTTGTGCAATAACTACTTGCTAACAACTTCTCTCTGCTTTCCCTAATTGGTGTGTTTGTTTCCTGGTGATAATTATTGTACTCTGCCCTTGAATTTACTCTCCCTTCCTAACCTGGCATGGGAGCTCTGATTAAAGAGTATAAGTCATCTGTTTAATACTTTAATGATCTGTTGTGTCCTCAGAGTCCTGACATTGAAGGGTGCATCAACAAATCAACAATGCTTGGCAGGGTGCCTGTGGTTTAATTAGAAAACCTCAAGTTTTATTAGTTTACAGTCATTCTTTCCCACTTAATCAGAGTCTAGCAAATAATTCAGTAGAAGACACAACAGGTTCAGAATTGGCCTTTCCCTTTGCTCGGGAGGGTTGAATGACACAGTGAAGTCTCACAATTTCCCAGATTTTTTGGGATTTAACCTTTTTCTGGGCTGTAAGTCTGCTTTATCACATTCTCTTAGGACTTCCCTAACTGTAGGAGGTATTTGTAATGTACTGGTAGGTTTTAATGCAGACCGCTGGAATTTGGTATGGGAAGGTTTTTACTATGATAGTAGCAAGCAAAAAGGCACATTTCTGGGGGTTTGTGGTGTCTTAAGGTGGGTGAAGGCAAGCATGCAGTTAATGGGAGTAGTCCCTAAGAAGGGTCACCTTGACAATTCAGATGCCTTGATGGGTGTATTCTCCTATCGATACCCAAAGTGATGGATGACTGAAAGTGCTTTTGATTTCAGATTAGGTTTTGTGTCTCACCCCATCCACACTGATGATCCATTAACTTCAGCTCATGCTTGCAAGCAAGCCTTGGTGTTTGCCCAGCTGAAGTACTGAAGCACTGTGACATTTTGGCCAGAGGCCATTTGAGAAGCAGCAGAACTTGTTGAAGTTGTTGAATTGGGCTGATTCTAATCTTTTCTGCTTGTGCTGGAAGAACATACCCTGGCTCTTTGCTCTACTGCCTGTACTGGCAAGTAGACAGCAAAAGTGTCATTTGGCCTTTATAGTTCCTAGAGGTTTTTGAAAGTGGTGACCCACATGAATTTCTCAGTTCTAGTGGAACATGTGCCTGGTGTAGGTCTGCCCTGCAGCACAGCAAGCTGCTTGGATTAAATTCCTACGAAAAGTGTGAAGGTCCCTTGAGATCAATTTGCTTTTTAAGTTCTTCATCCTCTGCTCAAGTAGCCTGCAACAAGAATCAGTAGGTTTGACCAAGCTTTTTGGAGAGGAAGATCAATCCTTCCCCTCCACAACCAACCATTCTTTTCTAACCTAAAGCCTGTGTTTCAAGGGCTGTGTCCAGGTGCTGGATCCAGCTCTATGTAAGCTGTGTCATTTGCTTTTCCCATTGCACACTCACAGAGATGTCTGTAATTTGGTTGTTAGAGCTCAAGGGGTAAATTGGAAGCTCTTTCATTACCCACCTGCTTTCGTGTAGTAAAGAAGTCAAACTTTAACAATAATGTCCCTTTATCTTGATGGCATCTACCAACTTAGTGCAGGTTCTAGTAACTGTTTTATACATTTTCTTTATTAATGCTGGGTACCTGGCTGAGAATATTAACAGATAGGAGGTCCAGCACTTGGGTAGGTATCTGAAAAACAAGGCAAAACTGGATAAATCCAGTTAAGTAATTAAGAACAGTATCCAGCTATTTCCTGTATGCTGTTAATTCACTGGCCTGAGAAAACAGCTTGGAAATTAAGAAAGCTCTGAAGTATTTGGGCTATGCTGGTTTTTCTATCAATGAATGGTTTTAGAAGCACCCCTCTTCTAATCTTTACTGCAGCTTGGGTTTGGCAGAGGTGGGGCACTGCTCTGTCATTTCTCTGCAGGTATTCTCCCAGAGTGCTGTTGTCATTGCAGTTTATAGGCTCCTAATGTCATGCCTTCCCCTGGTTGCTCCCATATTTCTTTATTGGAGGGTGAATGCTCTGCTAAGCTTTGTAGCCCGAAGCAGCAGATGGACTGGAGTATTTTCCACTTCTTTTTGGAGTGGAAATGGTCTTGCTTTTTGTCCCAGAAGCCAGTGATCAGGAGGCTGTGGCTGGTGTGCCTGTTCTCTGCCCAGTATTCGCAATATGGAAACCACAGGCAGTCCCTGCTCTGCTCATCGCCACCATTAGCGGAAGAGGTGATGGATGGAAAGAGGCATTTGGAACACTTAAACTGAAAGTCCCCATGACCTTTATGCTCAGCACAGGTTCTTCTTGAGTCATGGTGACCATCTGAGATGCTGGCATCGTGCTGCGTGGCAGGGGTGGGAGCAAGCACTGCTCTGTGTTGCAGGGTTGGCAGGGCTGTGTGTTCCAATGCACCCCCTGCAATCAGAAAAATGGGGAAAACAAAGCAAGTGTGGTCTGGTTCGATTTGCACAGAGCAGAACTCGTATGTGCTCCTCCTGTAAAGATTTGCTGGTGAAGTGCATAACGAGCAGCAAAACAGAGTTGAAAGATCTGTTCTATAGGTCTGAGTACATGTTGTCTAGGTGGCATGTAAGATAGGCTTACCAGCACAGCTACTTTGCTGTTAATTCATATGCTTTTTCTCTCTCTAAAAGATCATCAGCAAGTTTTAAGAGGAAACCACCAGAAAACAGCCTTTAATGCAGTTGTTCAAAATACACATCAATTATTTGGCTTTTAAGGGACCGTTTTGACACTCCTGCTTTAGGAGATGCTGTTTTCTGAGTAGTTCTTTGTGTGCTCATCCTCCTTGCAGGAGGATCTTCTGTAATAACTTCCATGTATTTTCTCATAGTAAATGATGATACAAAACCAGATACAAAGTGACTTTTGACAGAAGAGTAAACAGCATTCGTGAAGCCTTTTTGTCTCTGAAAAAGCCCATTTTAAGCTAGTTTTTGAGGGTATATCACTGAACTGAGTGTTGTGAGTCACCATCTAAATTGATCAGGCTGGCTGCTGTACAACAGAGCCTGGAGCGGGATTAATTTTGAGGAGATAGAAACCTGCCATAATTGTTCCTGTGCCAAAAGTGGTCAGAACTGCTGTGAATGATTGGCTGGGGAGGGGGGAAAGAGTTTGAGAGGAAAGTTGTTTGAGTTTCTTCCTGTGTGAAATGATTTCAAAGTGCAGTTCTGGTGCTTGAGGAACACACATGCTCTTCATGTTACTAAATTGAGCAAGGGCGATGTTTTGGGGCTCTGAGCCTCAGTAAGGTGAAAAGTGTTGAACTGAGAAGCCTTCCCCTAAAAAAAGCCCCCGAACATTAGGATGCCCTAATTTAATCTCCTTCCCCCAAGAAAACGAGTTTGACAACAGTCTCCTTGGGACCTGCTTGTCTTTTGATGTTGCCAGCACCAGACTTGCTTTTGCAGTGGGCAGAGGAGGTGACAATGGAGCTGCAATGATAAATACACAGCTGCAGGGGAGAGGGGGCAAGAAAATAGCTTATTTTTGCTAGACTGGCCACAAATGCCGTTAGCTTATTTCTCAACTCAGTGGGCAGTCAAAACCAATAAGCAGTCAGGTGTATTGTCTGGACAGCTGGGCCTCTGCGTTGCTCTGACCTTTATGTGCTGCAGAAGATGGTCCCACAAACAGATTTGCAATCCAACAGAGTTGCTTGGCAGTCTTTAATAATGCTCTGTGCTTGCTCTGCAAAAGTGTTTAGTTTGCTAATTCCTGAGGCTGTAGTTAAAGAAGGGATGGGAGGGTGGGGGAACCGCATTCCTTTTCCCACCCCCCACCTTCCCAGAGGAATAAGAAACTTACTGAAAATCATGGGCCAAGTTTTTCCCTGTGTTAGGGGCTTAATTTGCACGACAGCAAATCTCTTTCACCTTCATCTGCTCTAAAAGCCATAATATGCGCTATAATATTGCATACTTGAAAGCTACCCTGGACCCAAAGCTGTGAGATGTTAAATCTGACCTTGGGTGGCTTCATACTGGGTTAAAAAAGCTGCTGCCATATGACACAGAGCTTTGATCCAGCATGAACTTCTGCTGCTGATTCAAATTTGTGGAAGGATTTGTTTGGTACAAGTTATATGGGCACTCCTCAGGTATCTTTGTGCACTGCCCCAACTCCTGTATTGTGGCTGCCCCATCCCTAGCAGTGCTCAAGGCCAGGTTGGATGGTGCTTGGAGCAACTTGCTCTAGTGGAAAGTGTCCCTGCCCTTGGCAGGGGGTTGGAACTGGTTGAGCTTTAAGGTCCCTTCCAGCCAAAACTGCCCCATGATTCTGTATGGGATTTGGCCATTGATTCCTGCAACAGGCATAAGCTCTGTGATGCTTCTGGATTGAAGCCCTGCTTGCTGTGAGACTTGTAGTGATCATTAGTGCTGATATGCACATGGAGCCTGGCTTTCTGTTGCCTTAACCCCCCCTAGGATCATTCCTGTTTGTATAGGATGTAAGTCTGCCCCACTAGTACTGTTAGGAGCTTTACACCAACTTCATCTATGTATGAGTGGATATGAGAAATCTAAACGAAAAGGAAGAGGTCCAAGCTTCTGTAGAAGAGGTGAATGATCTTAATATGACAAATGTGTGCTGTTAAGAAAGAAAAGATGTGTCTATCTTAAAGCTTTTCCTGTTGTGCATGGACAACATTGAAACCCTTATTTAACTTTGGGGGGGGTTAACTGGACAATGTTCCAGCATTGAGGATCTTGCTGCATGAGGGCCCTTCACAGTCCTCCTTAAGAACAGGCTGATCAAGTAAACAGTTTTATAATGAAAACTGCTCTTGTTCCTTCAGAGCTCTCCCACACCAAAAGAGTTTGATTTCTCGAAACAGGAGGGAGGACCTGTGTGGATGGGAGTGCAGATTGGCTGCTTTTTCTTGCTTTCTTTTTTTTTCAAGACTCACTTAATCTTTGATCTGTCATTATTGCACTCTCAGGGTTTAACTTTAACCAGACCCTTGTTACTTAATTCTATTCCTCTGCTCCACAGGAGGCATTAATGGACCGGACCGAAAAGGAGAGTGGTGGGGAGGGAGGGAAGGCTTTGTGTTCCTGGCAGGTTTCCAGCCTGGTAGTAGGTGCTTGGCTCCAGCCTTTCCCATAGCCCTGGCAGGGGCAGAGGGAGGCTCTGGCACCAGAGCCGTGCGCCTGTCTGCACAGCTTCCCCAGGGCACAGGAGTACAAAACACCTTACTTTTCATTTTCTGCCGTGTGTGACATCTCAGCCGAGTGTTTTGTTAGCTATCAGAGACAAAACCAAACAAGACATCAAAACTCTCTTTGTAGCTTGGTGTTTTCCTAGACCCGATTAGTGCGTGCTTTTACAAGACTTTGGAATAATATTTTTTGTAGTAGGAGAAAGAAGACTTTTCTGAGTGAATTTTAGGAGGGGATGAGCCGAGCCAAGCCATAAATCTGTGCTTTTTGACTCAGTAGAAATACTTGCTTTGGTGCTGTGCTGCTGGGCAGTGAATGGGCACCATGGAGGTGGGATGCTGCCTGTGCTGGCAGGTTCTCCTGGGGCAGCCAGGAGAGAGGTTCAGCTCTTCCCCTTTCAAAAGGACTGAGGAGAGATTGAGGAGTCCCCGAACCCTTTGGAGGCACCTCCAACTTCCAGCAACTTGTCTGTCCTTGTGCCTGCCCAGTGCTTCCCATTCCTAATCCCCCTTGGGCAGCAGCAGTAGGTTTGAGGAAGGAGAGGGATATTTTCTGTGAGATAAGCAAATAGATGTATTTTTTATGGCTTTATACTGGTGTCTTGTGCACATACAGCAGGAGGAATTCCCAGCAGTCACCTTACTGACTGGTTTTAATTGCAGTTAGGAAGGGGGGAATGAAAGCAGACGATTACAAATGCTGCTTGCACAGAAACGTGGACTAGCACAGTTGTAGAGACACTTCTTGTTTTCTGCACTCACTCTCTGCTGCTGCAATCCAGACAGAAGGAATTTTACTGAAAGCCTGATCTGCTGAGCAGGGCTTTCTGGACATGATATGTTGCAGTCTTGACTGTAACGGAGGATTTTTATAGAGCTGGTGATGCAATGGGTAAGTGTAGGAGCTCGGCTGGGAGCTGGCACTGCTCCTGTTACCATTACGTTGCTGCCCACCCCAGTAGCAGGGCTTGCCACAGCAGTGTGGGAGCCCAGAGCCCAGCACTGTTCTTTGAACACTGCTCTGGGATCAGCAGAGTTGGGGTCTGATAGAGACTGAGCTCTGCCTGTTGGCTGCATAAGGCAGGAGAGAAGTGATGTTCAGGACAGGCAGTATTTTTCCCTGATGGAGCAATACGCAGCCCAGAGAAGGTGGGATAGGAAGAAGTGTCTCAAAGATGCAACACTTCTCGTAATGTCTCCTGGGTGAATGAAGCTCCTGCATGGGCCTGGAGGTAGAGTTTCATGTGTCTAATGAGTAAAAACTGCTCTGTGCCTTTTTTTCATTCCTTTTTTTACGCTTTTAAACAAATGGCTGTTTGTGTTTCTAGCTGACCTTTCAGCCCATTTGTTAGAATGGGTGCTGCATCCTGGAACAGCAAAAAGGCATCGACTCTGCAATCCCAGTGGATCCTTATGTGCTCTAGCTGCTGAGCCAAGTTTCATTTTGAAAGCTGTTGCAAATGGAGCTTGCGTAGGACCAAATCTCTTCCTCACACTGTTTACAAAAATAGTCTTCTTTGGTACTTAAGGGCTTTAGTACCCTCTTGGAAGACATTTCTGTGAACAGATAAATTTCTATTTTATGGTCTCTTGTCTTCACGTTCCTCAGAACACAAAGGTCATCACATCTCTAATGGTGAGGTTTACAGTATGCTTTTTTTATCCTTTCTTTGCAGGAAGGAAGTGGTATTAACTCAATTCTCTTGGCACAGTCCATGCCCCAGCATATGAAAGCCTGTATTTCATTAAACTTATTTGCAGGTTTAAATTGTTCTTGGCCAGGGTCTGTATTTTCCAAGTTACTTCTGGAAACTTGTGCACATGTGCAAGTTGAACCGAACGTTAGAAACGAGCCAACGCAAGGAACTGGAGTTGACACGTTCTTTTCTGAAGAGGTAAAATACCCTGCTTCACATAAAGAGGTCAGGGGAGAATGTCCATTGCAGCATCATGATTTTGGTCCAGCTGCTGAATCACCATCTTGTTCTGTACCGAGTCCTGCCTGTGTTTTGGCTGTAGAAGAAGGGAATCTTTGAGTTTCCTATCTTTGCTCATGATCCTTGTTCTGAGCTGCCTTTTCTGCTCAGCGCAGGCGCTCAGATGAACTTCCTAGCAAACATTGGGATGAATTCTTCTGCCTTCAGAAGAGCACTAAACTCTCTCAGTATGTTATTCATAGCATTAACTTTCTATTCATCGAGGAAGTACAATCCCTTTGGATCCTGTGTCTGAGGATTATTGAGCCAAGGGGCTGGGAGTAGTACAAGTCCAGCTCTCGTGTTTGCTCCCTGAGTTGGCGTTTTCCTACTGACAGGCTGGAAAAAGTGCAGTGCTTGCAGAAAGCTGTGTAATCCTATCCCATCCAAAGACAGGAAAACCTTGTAAAACAAAAAGAGTGATGAGAGAGCTCCTCTGTGTGTTGTGGCTGGGTGTCACTAACTTCCAGCCCAGCTGCAGAGATGCTCTATGTCATCTGGCCATGTTTTCCCTCCCTGCGTGGCTGCAGGTATTGTGTTAAATGCAGGTGTGCTGGATGCTGCTCTGCTGCCCTGAGCTCCAGCTAGCAAGTTCATTTTAAACTGGAGATGCATTGATGTAGTTTAAATGGTGTTTTGGTGTGGAGGTTGTGAGTGTTTTGAGGTTGGATGCTATTTTGGTTTGCTCAGGAAGAGCTTTCTGAGGGGGTGAGGAGAGTTGAAGGTGTATTTAGAAAGGAGATGCCTGGTAAACCAGAGAGGTTGTCAAATTCTTGTCCACCCTGTGTTTGGGATATGAGCTGTGAGAGGTTTGTTTCATGGCAGAAGTGTTGCCTCTGCAGCCAGGAAGCCTGAGCAAACTGAGGCAGAAATAATTACAAGGATTTATTCTACTTTCAATTAGTTGAAGTAGGATCAGGGCCCGATATTGTTTTTGTCATGCACATACGTTTGCCCTTAAACTCTTTTCCCCCAGCCAAGTCACTGATCCAGTTGAGACGTAGTCATTTCTACTTAGGCCTTAGAAAAAATGATTGAGAAATGCACCATCATTGGAGAAACCACATCTCTATTTTTATGATCTGCTCTCGGAAGTCTGCGCTCCGTGTTTCCAGGAAGGAGACTCATCCTATGATGCCCTTTCCAGGACGGTTGCAATTACAGAGCTGCCAGCAAGAATTGAAGGCTGTGGGTGGTTATTTTTTTTTTTGGCTCCATATGAACTAATGCTGCTGTCAGCCTGAGAGCTTTCATCTGGGAGACGGGGCTGCTGTGGCCCCACACTGGTACAACTTGAGGTGCTGCAGTACAGGCTGGATTAGCTTAAATCAACCTGGTCTGTGACAAGACCCGTTTGATGTCTTCTGCTGAGCATGCAAGAGAAAAGACTGTTTGTTTTAATCAAAAGATTTAAACTTAGAACTAACAGAAAGTAATGCCCCAGCCCTGCCTGGGCCTCCTCAATAGCTTTTGAGACTTAAAAGCCCTGACTGCTCTTCAAAGGGTTATTCAGAAATACTGACGTGTGGGTGATGTATGCCACGGAAACTGGAAGCACAGATAAACCAGCTCTGTTTGCCTCCCCCGCCATCCACACCTCTACCACACCGCACGCGTATGCAGGCTGCTCAATAAAACCAAAGGGTATTCCTCGGTAAAGCGGTTTTCTGCAATTGCTTTGTGTTCAACATTTTCACTTCTGCTTAAAGGGCGTCTCTCTTCCTGTGTGTGCTGCCAGAGAGGTGATGTATGTTCAGCAGAGCCTACCCAGAGACCGGGTGGATGGAGAAGGTCTTTAGGGCTCAGTTTGTCAAGCTTTGGGACAGTGCATAGAGACCCACAGCCTCAGTCATCTGAGCTTCTTGATAGCTATGAGGTTGTGAAGCATGTTCAGAAAACTCAGGACAGACAGAGAAGACTTCTTCCTTATGGGCTGGAAGCTGGGTTTGGGGTAAGGTAAGGTCAGTTGTAACCATGAGTGGCTGTTGAAACACAAATGTTTCAAAAGATCAGCCTCATTCATGTGGTTTCTGTGACGCCTGCAGCCAGAGCCAATACGTCTCACTTTGAACGTGTCTTGCAGAGAGCTGTCATCCTAAACCATGACGACTGCCCTTCAAATAACCCCCATCTCCTGGTTTCAGAGGAGAGAGGGATTGCGTGCAAATGTCGCAAACCAAAGGAGGAAGGACTGGAGCTGTGCGTGTGTGTGTGCTGAGAGGGGATGGCAACACCTACCCACAGCTTTCAAGGCAGACTCATGCTAAAACATAGCAGTAGCAGTATGCTTAAATCCATCCCCAGTGTTGGAGATCATAGAATCACAGAATGGTTTGGGTTAAAGGGACCTTAAAGCTCATCCAGTTCCAACCCCTGCCGTGGGCAGGGACCCGTTCCACTGGAGCAGGGTGCTCCAAGCCCCTGTGTCCAACCTGGCCTTGAGCACTGCCAGGGATGGGGCAGCCACAGCTCCTCTGGGCACCCTGTGCCAGCGCCTCAGCACCCTCACAGTAAATCCTTTCTAGACAACTCAACTCCTCCATGCTGGTTTAGCTGGGACCTTCTGGAGCTCATGGCATCTCCTTGGGGCATATCCCTCTCTTCCTGAGCATTTCTGCCTCCCCGTGGAGAAGACCAGCAACCTCCAGCAAAGGGTTTGACAAAGCTGTTGGCCAACAAGTGCAGTCTATTGTTAGTATCACCATGTCCCCCTCGGTAACATCAGGTTCAGAGGGCAAATCGCTCAAAGCAGCTGGGACATGACTGCTGGCTTGTGAGAAATGATGTAATTACATCTCCCTCTGCGGGGAGGTGAATAGAGAGGCCTTTGGAGGCACGGGACTGGGGGGTGGAGGGAAAGGGCTGCCTCAGGTTACTTCAGGTCAGGATACTGTCAAAATCCATCAAAGGCATTCCCAGGAGAGTCGGCAGCCGACGTGCACAATGCAGGCTTTATGCCACCGGTGGTGGAGTTGAGTTATAGGCATCTGGGCTTTAGAGGGCTTCAATAAAAAGTTGCTTTTCTCTCTCTTTTTTTCACCCTTCCCCTGCTGCTGTATGAATTAAGGCTCTTTGGCTTATCGAGTTTAAAGGAATTAGAGCAGCTGACGTTGATATTGTTGTTGTTGCAAGTTCACAGGCTTGCTTTCGGATGTGAGAACCTGGGCAGACTTTGAGATGTCCCTGGGGAGTCGGGCATCCAGCAAACACAGCATCTTGTTCAGTAACTGGGCCTGCTTGCCCAGCACATGAACATCTTTACCTGTTATGCATGAGTGAAGTGCTGCTTTTGGTTTTCTTCCTTTGAGTTCTAAGGATGCTTCCCATTTTATCCTGAGGTGTGTGTTGTTTTACCTGTTGATGAAGGAAAACACCTGCAGGTCCCAGGATGAAATACTGCTGAACTGCAGCTAAAATCACTGACTTGTGGCATCAATACAGATTCCTTAATGGCTGTGACTCAAAAGAAAGTGCAGACATTGCCTCCACCTAAAGATTTTGTTTCTTTTCTGAGGCTGTGTAGGAATGAAGCTTTGGTTGTAGCCAGTGAATGTTATTTGCTTTTCAATGGTCCATTTACCTCGAAAGTAATCCTTCACGACCCGTTTTCCATCTGTGCTTGCATACCTTGTTTTTGCCACTTGCAAGATATATTTGATACTCTGTGAATACAGATGTGGGAGTTGTTCCACAGAAAAGGATTTCTGTTCTTCATATGTCTGGTATTGCAGTGATGGGTGGTGGTAAATGGTTGTTAAATAAGCTTGCATGCCACCAAGCTGCTGTGAGTCAGCATGGATCTGAAGTAGGTTATAAGTAATGATCTAGTGTGAGCAATGCTGAGCACTTTTAATTTCCTTTTGCATTTAAAAAGGATGCAGGATTTTGCCTAGAGTCCACAGTTAAAATTATTTGGTTCTGTGTGTATGCAGAGATCTGTTAATTTGATTTATTATGGTGTCGGTCTATTTAAAGTGTTTTGCTTTTCATCTTAAATGCTCTTGCTTGTGCTGCACTCCTTCTGAGAATGAAAATGGCTTAGTCATTTCAATTTTCTGATGGGGCTGGACGAACTACAGAGATGTCTGATCTAAACCAAGACTGTTTTCACTCAGACTTAAAAAGGCTGAGATGCCTTTTTATTATTAGATCTTTGCTGAAGAAACTATCTGAAATCCAGCTGTGGATTTTGAGGGCGTCCATCAGCTGTGCTTTGTTCTAGAGCTTCTGTCCGTGTGAAAATGCTGTAGGGTTTGTGCTGAGATGCAGGTTCTCTCCAATTGGTTGTTCTAATGCAGGTCCTGATTTGGGCAGAAGGAGGCATTTGCTCTGGATGAATTTGGAAGTGCCATGGATGAAACAATTCCATAGCAGGATGTTATGTGACTAATATTTGGTCTAGTCACCTATCAAAACCTATTGAGTCTAAAAATATCTTCAGACTGAATTTATTATAGTACTCCAGTTATGTCCAGACTTTGTATTTCTCATGATATTAAACAGCTTCCAACCTTTTTACAGAAAAGAGAGCTGAAATGCTTTGGGGGGAAAGAAGGGCAGTAAAGGCTGACTTGTTTTCTAAAGGCCCTAGAGATGTTCAGACTTGACTAAATAGAAATGCCCAGTTGATCCAGATGCTTTAGCAAAACTGTTCTGCCTCTTTCTTGTCTCTTCTTCTGGAGCTTTTTGGCCTTCTTGATTTATTCCTTCAAATATCCCTGACCAGAAATGTGCATTTTGCTGTTTAATAGGATTAAAGAGAATGTGTGTTACACTGTATTAATCATCTGACTGGAGCAGATCTGGTGGATTTGGTTCAATAATCCTTCTTTCTGGATCACTGCCTTTCTGGGACCTTGGAAAAAATAAGAGATTTGCCATGTCTTACATTTAAAGAATGGCTTGTGTTGTCTAACAGAGGAAGGCTAATAGCTGAGTGTTGCAGGCATCAGCTATGTGTTGTTTAGACTACTTTAAATCTACTTAGTGCAGTGGATAAACTTCTCTGGGTGGGGGTGAGAGGAAGGGTGTGACTATTTGGGAATCTGGTAACTAAGTGTTTTCAGATGTTGAGGTTCAAGACCTACATTTTTGGGGGGTGGGGAGAAGCGCGGTAGCTTCAGCTTGGGGGCTTGATGGTGGGCTCTGTGATGAATATGCCGTATCTCCTTGGCTTCGCCTCATCTCCAGCGTGAGCCCTGCTTTGCCGCAGCTTTTGCCTGTGCTGCTCCAGGCAGAGCAGCACGCTCGATGGGTTTTCAGTTTCCTGAGTGATGTGCAAGTGCTGCTTCGAGATGACAGCAAGCCAAGGACGTGGCTCTGATCCTTGGGCCACCAGTGGACAGACTTAATTAGCACCGCTGGGCAGGGCAGACCCTGATAGTAAGCAAATTCCTCAGCTCAACAGGGTATTATAGAAACATCTGTACTGCAACTTACAGTACCTTCTCCTCAGAAATCCCTGGCTGAGTACAAAGAGGAGCCACATTCTTGCATTGATTAGATTAGTGCAGATATCCAAATGTTTCCAGCAGTACAGGAAATGGTCTTTGTGCTGCTTGAGCTCTAGCAGATACCGGCTCGAGTTTCCGCTTTGCCTCAACGCCCTCAAACACATGCGCCGGGGTTTTTTATCCCTCCCCTCTTTGCCTCCCCCCCTCTGTAACCTCCTGGGTCTTTGATGTGGTGATAGACTAAATGGCTGTGAAATAGCCCAACAACACTTGGTAGAAATTGTACGAAAGAAGCATTGCCATCGGAGTTTAAAAGGCACATGGTCTTCAAAGCCTTTGAGAGCTTTGACTTTAGAGCAGAGCATGCTGAAAATGCACCCAGCATCAAAATAGATTGTACATAAGCTCAGCGAGTAGGGGGGCGTTTGCTAGATAATATATCCCAGCAGGAGTGTTAAAGAGATCCATATTCCTGCTTAAGTACAAGAATCTCACAGGGGCTAGGGTGAGCCTCCATTTCTTGTCGTGTTAGTGATGCCTGACAGGGCTTTGGACCACTTGTCACTGTGTTGTGTATGTGCATGTCCGGTTTTTGGTTAATTTAAATACTGGTTTGTTTGTTTATTTATTTACCACCATCTAATCCTTTGCTAATCCTTTCCCTTTCTCTCCAGCTCCCTGCCGACCATGCAGTGACACTGAGGTCCTCTTGGCTGTCTGCACTAGTGATTTTGGTGAGTTACTGCTCCCCTCTCCCCTGGGTGGCTCACTTGAAGGTGGCATCCGTGAACACTGATAAGCCCCTGCTTACACTTGGCAACTTCCACAAGTGGTGAATGTGGTCTAAAGGAGCTGTGTGCATGGAAAGGGAGGAGGACATGGTGTGAAGGGCCTCAAAACTGTGCTGCCCAGCCAGCACTTCTCTGTCCACCTTGGGTCACTCTGTGTTCCCTAGGGTGGACAGAGAATGACCCAGCAACCACAATGGAAGCAGAAGTTCAGAGACAAGGGTGCATCTAGGAGAGACTTTTACTTGCTGCCCCAAAATGGACTCATAAATAAAGACCAAAAGTTTCAATACTACATGCTTCCCTTTTCACAGGGGAAATTAATATTAGCTGGTATCTGTAATGGCTGAAGAACAGAAACTACATTGTCAGGGAGATTTAACCATGTATCTTGTTGTTAGAACTCTTTATCATGGTTGATGCTGTTTATCTGATGCTGTTATTTTTGTGTTTAATATGTGTGCGCCCTTTGCTGGGCAGGTTACAAATATGAACTGTAACAAATAGAAATCTACACTGGAGGTTACTGATAGAAACAAGGACCAAAACTGGGGCTGCTGTAGTGAAATCAGTTCCCCTTGAACCGCCTGGTTGCATGGGGCTGAGTTTGGACCAGAATTATTCTGGAAGAACGAGGTTCCAGAGCTGAGTAATCCTTCCTTATGGCCTTTTTCTGTTTCCAGTGATCAGAGGCTCCATTCAGGATGTAACAAATGAAGCAGAGGAGCAGGAATCCATAATCCACGTTGGTGTCACCAAACTGTACAGGCAGAAGAGCAAAGTCTTCCAGCTCACAGGGGAGAGTGGGAACTGGCGAGGACAAATAAAGACCCTGCTGGAGTGTGGGGTGAAACCAGGAGATGGAGACTTCCTTTTCACGGGACGCATGCACTTTGGGGAGGCCAGGTTAGGCTGTGCTCCTCGTTTTAAAGACTTCCAAAGGATGTACAAAGAGGCAAAAGACAAAGGGCTAAACCCATGTGAAATTGGCCCAGATTGAAGTCCCCCTTTTGGCTGAAGAGCGAGCGCTTTCAGCGGTTGGCTGGGAATATTTCCTGGCCATGATGAAAACTCTGAACAAAACCAGTAACTGAGAGCATGAACAGATGTGGAGTGCAGGCTGAGACCCTGCAGGACACCTCTGCAGCCTGCAGTTAGACTAATGGAAGCAACAGAGGTACGAGCTCAGAAGGCTGCCACGCAAGCAAGGCTGGATTTTAACCAATCTTGTCCTTATGAATTAAGTTATTATATTTTTTTAGTGACTTCCTTAGGAAAACAAACCAAGAAAACTCCCATGTCTTAATAAAAAAACCCAAATGAAAGCCAACATGCCTTTGTATCTTTCTAATACTAATTTTGAAAGCTATCTTTAAGCCAATGTAGCATTTGGTATGACGTATTCTGTGTCAATGGCCGCGAATGTGATAGAGCACGGTAAAACATCTTAACATTGATGCTTTGTAAAAAGCTTGGTGTACAATTCAAAGTTGTTTCTTATGACAGAAATTTATGGAGCCAAACTCTTGTGTGTGTGTGTGTGTGTGTGTGTGTGTTCCTCTTTTTTATTTGGAAGAATGTACAATCGCTGCCTGCAGTTTTTTGTCCAGGCTGGCAAATTCTTTCCATTCCAGAGAAATAAAGGTCCCTGGATTTGACATGTGCTGTTTAAAATCTATTTTTTTCCTTTCTCCATTAGGCCGGTCTCAGCTAGTCCAGATGTGCTCATACATCAGTTCTGCGCTGCTCACTTAGTTTGTGGCTTCTCTGAGCAGAAACAGAGTTGCTGTGAGGCATTGGGAACCGCAGTGCTTTTCAAAGGGGAAGCAGGAGCTATTTTTGGGAGTTTTTAGACATGTGTCCAGGCAAGGCTCTGAGTACGCTTCTCTCTGATGCCAATGGGGTTATTTTGGGAATGGCTCCAAAGAGCAGGATGCCCCTTTCATGCTTTGCTTGAAGCTTTGGATTGTGTTGGCTGGGAGCTTGGGGTGAGGAGTCCCAGGGGCCAGGACCAGGCCACCTCCTGGGAAATAAGGGCTTTCCTAAGGGTGGGCCACTTCTGCAGGTATTGTCCCAAGGGAGATATAGAAGCTCTCCCCCCTTGTTCAGTCCCATTTTTCCCCATAACCTGCATCATGTTTGTGGTTCCTTCACAAGGGTCTTTAACCTCTTACCCAGGTTCATTCTTTTGTGCTTTCTACTTACCCCAACTTTGATTTTAGGCCATCGGGTTCTTTAAATAAAAAGTTTCCACTTAGTGACTCCTTTTGCCTTATCTCTCATCCCTCCTTTATGAAATTGTTTCTGAGCCTCAGGGAGGGCATCTGGAGTGACTTAGAGGATGGTCTGCTCAGGGAGATGCAGCAAGTTTTAAGATGGATAGGACAGAGATGTCTCATGAGACCCCAGGGTTGTACCAAAATACAGGTCTGAAGTGTACAGGACCAAAATCCCTCTGGAAGTGATTCTAAAGATGTCTCTCAGCAAGATTCCTCCTGTGGGCCTGTTGGAGAATGGGAGTTTCTTTTAGCTGTGCTAAGATGATCCTAAGAGGCTCAATAACTACTTCTGCAAAGACCTAAACCCCATTTAGCACCCATCTATCTCCTGCTTTGACCCCAGCTGCCTTCCAGCCTCCTGTAAGCAAAGCATCCTATTCTGCATGGTTCAAGGTTTCCCCCAAACCTCCCTCCCCCCATCCTACTTTGAGTTTTAAAAGGAAACTGGTCAGGACTAGTGGACAGTGGAAATGGTTGACTCTTTGTCTTCAGCCTGTCCCAACCCTTCTCCCGCAGCATTGCTTCCAATTTCAAGGATATCAGTCTAGCCTTTTGTAGGCTCTTAAAAATGGTTCTGTGATTTAACACTAAGTACATCTAAGGGTGCGTTTCAGAAGGCCTGTACCTAACATCTCCTGTTGTGTTTCATGAGCAGAGTGGCTGCTGGCAGGATGAGGAGGGAAGAACAACATGTTCCTGGAATTGTCTCCAACCTGCCCACTCTCCTCTTCCTATGCGAGGCTGCAGGAGCGAGGGGAAGAGGCTGAATTAAATGTTGAGCCAGTGAGGAGAGTGCAAGCAAAACACAATCAGGGAGGATTTGGCACTGGAGCTCTACGTTTGGCTGCAGTTCTATCTTTATGGCAGTTTAAATTGTTTGTAGACTTTTCTCTTTCAATACCCTTTGAACCACACTTGGAGCCGAGCACTCAGTTGGTGCCTTTCTTCACTCCTGCCTTGTTTGCCTACCCAAGCAGGAGCAGTGCAGCTTTCCCCACCTCCTCTGCCATTGGCCCTGTTTCCTGCTGAATTGCTCTTCCCTGAGAAGCTGTCTGTGTCCTGCCTGTGAGCTCCCTGGAAATCCTTGTCAGGAAAGGAAACGTTTCCCTGCTGATTCTTCCCCTGCCTCAGCTCCATAACAACCTGCAGAGATGCAGTGTTGGACCGCTTTGTAGCTGCTACGTGTTCATCACACTGATGGTGCCTGCAATTAGTGTTGGAGGGAGTGGCTGAATGAGCAATAACTTTGCTCAGAACTCAGGCCCTCAATCAAAACTGGTGTTAGGATCTTGCTCTGCAATGTTTCCCATCTTGACAACATGTCCCTGTCTTGAGCCTTGCTCCGTGCAGCATCACAGGTTGGCTGCGCACATCAAGACATCCCTAATTGCAGGACTGGGGCTGGCCACAGGGCTGGTGCCACATCTCTCAGTAGTTAGGGGGGTGTGTGCACTTTGTACAGCCAGAGGTTAATGCAGGGATTCCACCCACTGCCCCAGAATCCAGTTCCCAAATGCTCACCATGAAGTCTTTGAAGCACAATTACAGCTTGACCTATCTGGTGGCAGAATCAGGGTAGAAAGGATGGATTAAAAATGACTTTGCTCACATGTGCTGACTCCACTGTATAATGAGAAGCAAATGACATGCTTATGCAGCGTTATGTGAGGACATGCTTGTTGCCACCTAATGAAAATCCTTGGCTAAAGGTGACTCAGGATAGAGGTGGAGCAGGTGCTTGCAAAGCAGTGTTTTTCTTACTGCTGCTGCTCTCTCAAGATGAAGGGCTTCCTCTTGGGCCATAATTAACATAATGGAATTCCTCTTTACAGCAACAGACTGACTTATCTGTTCCTAAGAAAGCAGAACTAATGAACTTCAATTGCCATGGTTTGAACCTCTTCGGTTGGGCAACACTACCCATAAATGGGCTCAAGGCATCTGCTGCTTTCACATCTGAACTCTGGCAAGCCTGTGGTTTGGGTTGTTAGTGAAAACACTTTCCATGGTAACCTTCGACTTCTCTTATTTTTCCATAAAGCATCACTAAGAAACCCATTGGTGAATTAAGTCACCTCCTAGGTAAGAGGCACACAGAGCTTACTGCAGTGACAAATAGCTTGGGAAACTCGTGTGGGTGTCTACAGGGGTCTATTTGAGGTCTATCAGATGCTGCCTGCCTGGGGGGAAGTTTGCCCTCTTTCATCCTGTGGAGAGACAGGATCATCTCTTCTCCAAACACCATGACCTCAGCACCTGGCATGGAGGGGAACGAGATCACTGTGCTTGGTTTGCCTACAGCCAGACCAGAGGATCTTGATTCAGACACTTGTTTGCTTCCCATTCGGGAAGAACAGGCCAGTTACCTCCAAGCTGCACCGATACACTTTGCCTCTCACATGTGAGCCGTGGCCATGCTGCAGGAAGGTGCATGCCCTGCAGCCTGCCCACACGGTGATGTCCCATCCCACCCTCAGGCCAACTGCCTGGTACAATCAGAGACAGCTTTTCATCACCTTCTTTTCTGTTTCTGCCACCTTCTCCTTGCTCTGCTGTCCCATTTGTGCTGGTGACCCTGGGTTTCATGCCAGGAAGCATCAGACATTGCTTTAGCTCCAACCCGCTGCTGCTCTTCTGATAAGGGAGAAGCACCTTATCATCAGCATGGCTCAGCCTGCGCTGTGCAGAGGAGGGAACTGCCCTGATTTATCTCCAGTGTTGGGGCACATTGCGGTCTAGTTCTCTGTGCAACAGCTTCTCCCTAATCTAAGGACACGTACGGGCTGTGGGGGAGGACACTGTGGCCACACTCAAGCAAAACAACAGCCAGTCTGTTGACACCAGCTCAGTGTCTTCAGTACGGAGACCTGCTTGGTCTGTGCTGCTTGAAATGAGGGAGACAACGAGGTAGTTTGGTGTGAGTCACCCTGCCAGGAGGCAAGAGTGGTGATCTGGCTATTGCACCTTGCCTTTGAAGTGTGGCAGGACTTGAATGAGCTCGGAGCCTGACCTGCAGACGTGTTGCAACACCTCCGAGGGAGATAGGAGCTCTCCTTCTGCTTATTATGGACCTAATTAGACGATACTAACTTCTGGAACTGGAAAAGTCTCTTAGTGATGCTTGTCAGAGGTGCTGGTTGGATGGTAAATAGGGTTAGCAATGTCAGCACCATCTGTTCCAGTAAATATCAAATTGAAAACCAAATTGAGTGTTAAGTAAAACAGAAGAGTATCAGGAGACATGTGCCAGTCTCTGAGAGGTGTTAAGAGCAACACAGAGCCAGAACAAGGTGCAGAAATGCTTTGACTGCAGCAAGACTCAGGCCTGCAGGAGTGGAGCTGCTGGGCTGAGGGAGGAGAAATCAACTTCACCCCTTCCAGCTTGACAGCAGCAATTCCCCTTTCTTGTTGCAGGGCCAACCCTCTCCTCCTTTGGCTGACTTTGATCCTCCTTTCAGTGAGGATCATCCATCCTTGCTTTGGCTGGCTGGGGGTGGGCAGGGGCATGGTGCGATGGTCTGGATGCTGGAGCAACGAAGGTGCCTTCTCCAGGCAATCCTTTGTTCTTCACCATCAGCCTTTGCCTCAGAGCATCACTGAGAGTCATTGAGGGACAGACCCTATGTGAGCACTCTCTTGCTTCCCTCCTTTCCTACCAACAGCAAGATGCTCAGTAGCAATGAAAACCAAACAGCCCCATGAAGTTCTTTTTGAGGTGTCAAAAGAAAGGGTGATTTTCAATCATTCTCTCACCTGGCTTAAAGAAACATGTCTTGTGTTTTATTCCTCTCACTGCAGGGAATGAAATGTACAACTTCCAAATATAGTAACCTGGAGGAAGCTGTGGCAAGCAGTCCTTGCGTGCATGGGGATTCACAAAGGCTCAGAGGGGCCCAGCTTGTAGGATCGGTTCTGAAGGGACAGACAGGCAGTTCTAGGATGGTTGAATCCCCCTGTTCATGGCCATGGAGCAGAGCAATGACAGCACCAGTACTGACTGCTCTGGAGGGACAGCAGAGCACAGCCTCAGCTGGGGCCTCCTGATGGCATTTACCTCCTTTCCCCAGCTGAAGTGTGTTGAGCTGAAGCTGCTGTAGGACACGGTGCTATATAACCCTCAGCCTTGCTCTGTGCTAATGATGGTCCATGCTGCTGTGAGCCTCTCCAGAAGGTGTGTGTGATTCCTTAGTCCTCCCGTGGAGTTAACTGCCCCTGAGCTGTGGATTGAGATGGGCTGCTCCTATATTTGAAGTCTCCAGCCTGCAATGCCTCGTCCCTGTGCTCTCTGCAGGCTGATGCAGCGCTGCCAGCAGTGTGGAGAGGAGCCTCGGCTTGTGCTGCAGCAGAGCTGACTCAGGGCTTTCTCCCAAGGGCTGGGTGCTGACTCAGCTGCTTTGCTTTATTCTGCCTTCTCTGGAAACCAGAGGCATCTCCTAGGGCTTAGGGTCCACAGCAGCACAGCAGAAGTGAGTGGTTGGGTTTGGGAGAGTCACGTCCTGGATGTTTTGGGGCAATAGCCAAGAAGTTCAGTAAAAGCTTTAGGGTTACTTCTGGGTGTACATTTTACATTCTTTTAGGGCAGAATGTGCTGTTCAGCCTGGGATAATTGCTGGGGTAAATGTGTGCTGCAGCAATGCTGGTTTTGCTGCAGTGAAACCCATTGCGGGAGTGAATTGGGGATGGAGACTTCCTCTGACTGGCAGAGTCTCACTGGAGTGTTTTTCATGTTGTTACTCATATGTATGTCAGGACAAAACTGCTATGGAAGAGGCTGGGTGAGGTGGTGATGGGTTTCTGGATTGAGAAACACACCATGGAGGAGGCTTTGTGCCCTGCTGGCAGCATGGCCACACTGGGCTTATGGCACTGGGGACACCTCAGGTTTGGCTCTGCCCTCTGCAGCCAGTGACCATGTAGTTTCAGGCACAGAGCAGGCATCTGTGGAGCATCTGGTGCCTGTGATGAGGATCTGCTTGTGCTGTAGTCTACTGGAGGGATCTCACAGCAATAGCAGTGCGTGGGGTGCTGGGTGAGGCTCCCTGTGCCAGCACCATTGCATCAGGTTGCACGTCTGGGACCTGCAGCAGCGCATTGCTGGCGGGCAGCAGCGTGTGTCGGAATGCAGAGCTGCTTCTCCTGCCCTACTGCCCCTATCCCATGGCATCAGCAGCTGGGGGTACAGAAGTGGAGACCCCACCCCACCTTAGGGCTGCCACCTCTTGTGTGGCTCCCTGAGACCTGCTTTGGGAAGCCTGGAGTCTGGAATGATGAGGGATGCTCTGAACAAAGGGATGCTGAACCCAGCAGCTTTGGTGCCAATTTTGGGTTGCCCTGAAAGGTTAATGGGTCCTTCCTGATGCTTCCAGCAGCCCCTGTGGGCTCTTCTTGGGGTTGGAGCCTGAAGCAATGAGGCTGAATCCTGTAATAAATATGTTCATCCCCTTGAGCTGAGGGAGAAGGGCTTTGGGCCAAGCTTGGAGAGCCCTGCTGCCACGTACAGTGGTGAGGGTGTCACTGCCCTGCATGGAAACCCACTGAAACTCCTTAGTGAAAGGAGGGGTGGATGAGGCAGTGGATGTCACTGGGGAGCCAGGAGAGGTGCCCCTCCAGCACTGTAGTGGTTGTGGAGGGCTTGCCCCATCACCAACCGGTTTCTCCAGTTCCTTTGGGAAGCGCCAAATCCAGCTGGAGTCAGACTGGTTTGTGCAGAGGCTTTATTTGCCGGGAGAGTTAGAAATAGTGGTGGTTGAACACATCAGTTGAGCCTCCTCAGCCTGGAGCTGGGTTTTGAATGGGATCAGGGGGGCTTGTCTTGGGTACCCCCCCTGGCCCCCACTGCTCTTGTGCTGCTGCCAAGCTGGAGCGTGCCCTGGAGCTGTTACACTGTGGTTTTCAGAGGACAAATGGGGTCTGGGATGCGACACAAACAAACACATCTTTCAATGTGATCTGAGCTTCCTGGGGATGTGTCAGCGCTTTGCACGGGAGCCGTTTGCTGCATGGAGATGACAGCGTGCTGGTGATACCGTTCGCCTGTGCATTGCTGGCTAATGGGAAGGTGGAACTGAGGCATGGGCACATCCCAGGGACAGCTTTCTGCATGGACATGAAGCTGTTACACAGGGCTCTGGCTGCCAACTCAGCCCTGTGTAATGATAGCTGGGGCAGCTAAGCCAAGCTTACCCTGCCCTTGGGCCTTTTCCTTCTGACTGTGCAATGTTCCACTCTTGGGTTGTTCCTAGTCTTATTGCAGAGAAATCAATCCTATTTTCCTATTACTGTGTCCCAGATGGAAAAAGATGAAGTGTCTATTCCAGAGTGTAAAAGAAATGCTTTCAAATCCACCCCAAAGGCTGCTACCGTGCAACAGCTGCTTTAATCCTCCAGGGCATGTTTGAATCTGTAGCTGCTTTCACGTCAGTGCTTGGGGCACACAGAGACATCCCATTCGCAATGTGGATACTGGGGACGAGGGGGTGGATTTTGGGAAAGGAAGACCTGAGTTGGTCAGTCCTGCTCAAGCTCTGCTGGGTTCAAGCAGGGAGTGCCATGGTCAGTGGGGATGTGACCCTGGCTGGATCTGTCTGGTGCAATCGCCCCTTTGCACTGAATGGAGAACAAGTGCCTTCTGCTGACTCATGGATGCAAATGCCTCCTTATGCCATGGGTGCAAACAGTGCAGGAGTGGCTCCTGAAGGTGAGAGGATCTAGTATACATATTCATTGTGCTTGAGAGACCTTTAATGGTAGCTAAACCTGAAGCTAAACCTTGGCTTTTATTTCACTTAGTTCTTTCCTGCTGCTCCTGAAGACCTTCAGAAGGGATGGGTTCAGCCATGTCTGCCTACCTCTGCAGGGTTGTTTTGGCTGCCTGCCTTATCTCCCTTGTGATATCACATGCCCTTTGCTTCCCCCTTGGTGACACAGGGCCCTCTGCGAACAGGGCATGGGTGATGATGTTAAGCAAGCCCTGCATAAGCAGCCTGGTTTTGGGGAACTGCTGCATAGGCAGCAGAAGTGAAGCTGGGTGGAAAACCCCCTCCATGCTTGTTGTTCAGCTTCTAAAAGCAGCAGAGCCTTAGCTCAGCACCCAAAATTAAACTAGCATTTCCTTCAAGGCAAGGTTGGACACAGGGGCTTGGAGCATCCTGCTCTAGTGGAAGGTGTCCCTGCCCATAGCAGGGGCTTGGAACTGGATGATCTTTAAGGTCCCTTCCAACCCAAACCATTCTATTATCCAAAGTCAGAAGTACCCGGATATGTGGCACTTGGAAATATCAGAGGACATGTTTTACCTGCTGTGGCATTGTTTATGGGCTATGGCCAGTGACTGCTGTAATTTGTAGAGCTGATGGACACCAGCAGCTCTCACTCAAGCTGCATCTCTGAGTGTGGCAGCACTCCCTGTTGTGGGCTCTTTTGTTTTGGTGCTTCCCTTATTTCCATGTCTGCAGACTGGGATTAGTCTGTGGTAGGTGTGAACAGGCACACCTAAACTGATGTGCCCTGTCTGGGCTCCCTGCGGGTGCTTACCCAAAGCCTTTCAGGACTCCTTTGCCTTGTTTGCCCTGATTTGGCAGATAGTTTGTGCATCCTTTGCAGATGCGGAGGGGATGGGGGTGAGCACAACTCAGGCATTTCAGGTTTGCTTATGGGACCACTGTGGGGCAGGTAACCTGATTCAAAAGCACCACGAGGTCAGCCCAGAGGTCAGTCTTCATGATAGGGTATGTCCTTGTCCCCATGTGAGCTGGAGCTGCCCCTGTGGCTGGAGCTTCCTGGACTTGCTGGAGAGCTCTCCTGGTTTCCATGTGCTATGGAAAGAGAAATCCAGGCTCTCCAATACTTGAAGGTAAGCAATAACACAAGTGGAGCATGGGCAGACAAGGGCATGGGAACACCACTGACCTGAGAGCATTGCTCTCCACATCCAACCTAACCAGCTGCTTCTCTCAGGGAATAGAGGTGCTGGTGGCCCCTGCTCTGCCCTTGCGTATGATATGGTTCTGCTTAAACCCCTGGGCTTTAAGTACATGGCCTGTCGATATTATCTATGGGGTGCTGATGATGCTTGTAGCTATGGGGAGCTGCAAAGAACCTGGCTGGTGGGGAGCAGAGCCTGCAGCTCCCCACTGCTGCCCAGGCTGGGGGAGGCTGAGAATCACTGTCTGGGGGAGCGTGATGACAGTAACTCGGTGATCCATGGGCCAGCATGTACCCAACTCTGATGCTTATCCACACAACGGAGCCTGGGCTGTCCCCGGTTGGCCCCTGAGGGGGAGAGACTTGTCCTGCTCACATCCAGCCGAACATCTATTGGAGTAAATCATGCATTACAAACTGCTGCTGTTTAGATGGATGTGAGATAGCTCAGCCTGGAGCCAGTTCAGCCGCTGGGCTCTGCAAGTTTAACACATACAAATGCCACTGAAGAGTTAATGGGAAATAAAGACAGACCTTTTGAGGTCTCAGCTGCTCAGAGTAATATTTGGGTTTGGTGACTCTCCGTATCTTAGAGATGGGAATGCAGCAAAGCTCTTTCAGTCCAGAGTATACACGGAGCACGACAAGATTGTGGGCTAATATCAACAAACCTTTTGGAAGAGCTGATCCTGTCTGCTCCAGCAAAGCCGCAGTGTTATTTTTCTTTCAACAAACGTATTGAGACACTAATAATGCTCTGCAGATTGGCTGTCCCTGGCCTATGTGATTTATGAGCAAACAGAAACAATTGCAGTTGCTGGAAAAAAAAAATAAAAAATAGGAGCTTTAGACATGGATTTTTTTTTCCCTTTTTCTTCTTTTTCTATTTTCCTCCTTCCCCCATTGAGTTCCTCATGAGCTAAGAAGAAAAGGCCACCTAGTCTGGTCCCAGGAGAGGGGCTGCCTCCCTGCTTGCCTTTCTGACTAGACCACCAACCCCGAGCTTGAGGCTGCAACACTTCAGTAGTGGGGAGGAGGACGGGAGTGCACCAGTGCTTCAGGGAGAGGCTGGGAGATGCTCATACAGTTAGAGAGGAGCATTCCCAGGGAGAGAGGCAGGGCCGGTCTGGAGGAGGAGACCTGCGATCTATTTCTAGCTGCTGGTTACTCGGAGAACAAGTTGCTTCCTCTCTCTGAGCCTCCCTTTTCCTCTATTTATGGTGTTTATTCAGTGCCACAGCTATTGAGAGCAGTGCTGCTGGTTGTGAGCACGCTGCACCTTGGCTTTCAGCCTGGCTCCTACCTGCAGGTGCAATCAAAGCACAAGAGCTGATGATGATTGCGTGTTGTGAGCTGTTTGCTGGTGCCATTTGGGTCCTGCCCCTTGGCTCAAGCAGAGGATGGTTTTGCTTTAGAGTGGTTCTGTCTGTGGCCTCCTCAGTAAGTAAATCCCTTAGGGAAGAGGCTGGCAGCTCCCTGTTCTGTTCTGGTTACCAAAGCCATGAGCTATTTGGTTTACAGAGTGGAGCATCACACTGCTGCTGGTGGGTACCCCAGCCAGCTGAGTGCTCCAGCTGTGCCCCCTTATGCCCACAGTGCTTTTCCACTCTTTCCCACCCTCCCTTTGCCTACAGTGGGGTAGATGAGCTCTTCTGCCGGAAGGCCACATCTCCCTGGGACCATGGCTTTGGGATGCTTCTCCATCATGGGGCAGTGGGATGCAGCCTTTTCATAGTGTGAGATTTCTCGACCTCCTTGTTTCATTGTTTGGCACCCAAAGCTCCACAGGAGCTCCTGGGGGATGTGTCCTTGCTCTGCTCTCAGTCACTGTGAGCAGTTTGGTTATTGCTGGGGTGGGTGGCCCAGTGCTGGCTCAATGGTGGCTGGAGGACAATGGAGCTGCTTCCCCACCACCAAAGCTCATGGTGCAGATACAGAGGTCCTGCTTGAGATGGGTCTGTGCAGCTCCCTAGAGCATATCATGGGGATGAAGGAGGGCTGAGCTTCACTGCACTGGTGTTGAGCCTAGCTTCACACAGCCCTGCTTGCTCCTGTGGCTGTATGCATCCGTTTTGCTGGGTTTTCTAGAAAGAAACCATGAGTTTGGTTAATAAAGCACAAGGGGTTCCCTTATAGCTCACCAAAGGATCTCTGATAGCTTTATTGAGGCACTGGGACCAGGTGCTTTGGCAGTGGACTGTGACTGCCTGCATAAGTGATATCATCGTGGTTTGCTTTGCCTTCAGAAATGACTAAACAGTTTTTCTCTGGTTTCCAGTTGACCCCATGGCTCCCTGTTGATGATGGGAGCAGGCTGTTTAGCTCTGAGTTAATGCTACCCCAACCAGCCCTGAATCAACCTCAAAAACTGGAGATGGATTCAGGAGGTAGAGGGAGGGGAGGAAGCTGCATCCACTGCACCCAGCTCTTGCTGTTATTAAATCAGGGATGGCTGGGATTCATCTCTGATTCATTCTCCAGCTGAAACACAAGTAGTTTGCATTTGCCTGAAAGGATTAAGTCCTTAATCCCTTCTCCTGCCCTTCTGGCTGGATGTTTCCCTCTGAGCCTCTGCTCCCAATTTTAAGTATTAAAAAAACCCAAACAGGGGGATGGGGGTGATTTTCCTTTGTGATCTTCCTGTTCCATGCCTGGAGTCAGCACAAAAAGGAGTCACTGCAAATTATCTATATTTGATTATTGTAGGGAGCTATAGCATCGCTGGGTAACTGCTGCATTTGGTTCCTGCTCTCTTGGGTTTCACTGACATTTCGGATAGTAAATGAGCAGTTCCCCTTACAGATGTTTTCTGTTGGTCATAGTTGAGAAGAGACCTTAGATGCTAAATGTATGTGTTTCATTTGTGGGTTTTCTGGGCTTGTTTAAACTGGTGTGGGCACAGGGCTTGCTTGGCTCTGGGTGCTCCTGACACTGGGGCAATGGGGTGGACCACAATGGGGGTCCTTTGGAGTGGCTGTCGGGGTTGCATCCCTCCTGCATAATAGAGGAGGTAGAGAAAAGGTGCATCTCGATGCCATTCGCCCACATCATTGCAGGAGTTCTCTGTGGCTGCAGGGTGCCAGGCCCCTTCCTTCCCCAGCCCAGCTCCTGCCAGATCTGCTTGGATGCGCACAGTGGGCTCAGGCCAGAGAGGTCCCTGAGGAGTGAAACGGATCCGGTGTAACCACGCAGCTCGCTTCTCGCCCTCAACCTCCATCTGTCAGCACTGGAAATCTGCAGGCACGGGGCCACGTTGTTGGGATGAAGAGGCCTGCAGGTGCACGACATCCTCCCGCGGGCTGCTGGGCTTCCTCTGGAGCTGGATGGAGCACGGCTGCGGTGCTTTCACTCCACTTGCAAGCATCAAACCTGCACATCTGCTGCTGCAGCCTTGAGCCCTGCGTTACCACTGGATCAGGATGCTGTTAGGCACAAGAGGGAAGGGAAATCCAGCCCTTTGTGCTGGCTCTGGGTCATTTCTCTCTTCTAATCCAGGCACACAGACACATCTTGGAACATCATGGGATATTTCTGGGCTCCTAGGCTTTTCCTGATCTCCTGCAGGATGCCTCCACCAAGCATCTGTACTAAAGGATATGGGTGATGTCTCAGCATCACCTGTGTTTTTGGAGGACAGTTATGCCACTTACCTACAGGTTTTTCTTGGCTTCCCCAAAAAGGTGCATCATCTTCACTGGTAATCAACTGAAGGCAGAGGAGCAACTGAAAGAAAGCTGAAAAGCATAAATGATCTCTGCCTGACCAAGCGTGGGTCTGGATTCCACTGCACCACAATACAAAGGAGGAGAATCCACAAGATCTTACTGAAGTTATAAATCAAGCCTAGGTGTTGCAGAACAATCTCTAAGGGATTGCTTTGGACTGGTACAACAGGAATGGAGAGTAGTTGCCCAGCTACTGCAATGGTTTGGTGGTTTGCAGCCCAAATGGAGGAGCCTCCCCAAGCTGGCCACCTCACTCAGACCCACTCCCATACACACTATGAGAAAAGGGAGTAGCCTGCAGAGGCTCGGTGCCCAGGGGTTATGGGTGCTGTACAGCTTTGAGACCCTCCACCAGATGTGAAGGGCCTTAAACCCCTAAAGAACCAGTGGAGAGGCAAGAAGCCTTTGAAGCCTGCCCAAGCTGCAGTGTGGGGTTGTGAACCTTGTTGTTCTCTGTGAGAATGTTGCCTTTACAATTAAACCCCACGCAAGCCCCCTTCCCTCGCTACCACTTGTGTTACCCCGGTGAGAGATCTGACATTTGAGACCGAATGGGAAGTCAAAGAATGTGAGGAATTTGGTGACTCAACATAGAGTTTATTATACCACTCCTACCGTTTAAGCCCATGTAATGTAAAATTGTTTCACGGCATGTGGCACAGTTCTGTGGGTTAATTTGTAAGCAAACAATAATGATTCAAATAGGGATTTTTCCCTGTGCCTACATAAACTTGTTATCTGTTTGGCAGAGGGGATGCTGCAAAGAAACACGTATTTACATTTTTCACATTGATGCTATTTGCTTTTCCTGGAGCAGCTCAATGGTGCATTGACTATGAGGGCTTTACTACTGAACTTGACCTGGGAGTAGCATGGAGATAAGCCAAATGGTAAGAGAAAAGGAGCCCTTTGTGTGGGGATGCCTGTATATTAGGTCTCACGTTTAGGTCACACATTTGTCAGGGGTTCCTTCAAAGTGATGGATTCTTCTGCTACAATTTAATGATGTCGGTTAAATCACAGGGTCATGAACTAGTGCATGTGCTGGAAATGGTTTGCCGAGGGACCATGAAGACAAGGCCTTGTGTCAGGAGACTTCCAAAGCAAATTGGATTTTCCACACAGCAATGGCTGCGTTTGAAGGTCTCTCAGTGGCCTGTAAAATTCTCCACCAGTGATAACAAGACAGAATTGCCAAGCACTGAAGCGGTGCCACAAGCGTTACAGAACAAATCACTGCACTCTCACTACATAATAGCTTCTTGATGGCCAGTCAAAGGAAGAATTATCCTAACCAGCAAACAGGCTGGAGGAGGCTGCTCCCCCTCGGCCAGGAGGTTATCCCAGAGCTCCTGGGTTAAACGTGCTGCTGAGAGCCTGGGTGTTCCTGGGAATGTTGGTCTGGAGCTGGGTAGGTGGGGTTTAGGTTGGGGTAGGCTAGAGCAACTAGATGTCAAGACTTGTGTTTCTGAGCATCCCTATGGCATCATCTGGCCCTGCTGGTGTCCAGCCCCAGGACAAGCCTTGCTCAGGCATGTCATGCTGAAGGAAATGTAACTCAGTATGAGCATAGCTGGGTGCCTGTGTGGACAACTCAATTCTCCTCTGTTTACAGTCTTGGTGCTATGAAGAGTGGGTGCAAAGAATGACTTTCTCTTCAGCACACCATGAGATGGGGTCACTTGCCTGGTTTTATACGGACCTGATGGAAGGCATGAGAAGATTCTGTGTCAGAGAAGAATTGGGTTGAAAAGGCTCAGCCTGCTTAGTCTCAGTCTAGAGTAAGAAGAGTTTTAGAAGTCTGCCCTCCCTAACTTTTTCCTATGTGAGGTCTGCAGCTAGTGTGCAGATCCACGAACAGAGCCTCTGCACTGTGCCCCTTGAGGACAGGACTCTTTAATCATGATATCCTTCCACCCACCTCACAACTATTTATACATGGATTACATAGAACGAGCTTTTCTGACAGACTGCTGAAATCACTGAAGCAGAATAACCTTCATCCCAGCTCCATTGGCTGTGCTGGAGCTGCAGGAAGGATGATTTGGCTCATTACATAGCATCCTTAACTGCAATGGCTTGCAAAGCATCTTAGTGCGGAGCCAGCAGGTCAGGGGTTCAGCTTGAACTTAAACCCAATGCTAACAAATGGGGGAAGTTCCAGTTGTGAAGGCAGTCTATTTTAATGATGAGGTCATGCGCAGTGCCTGTTAAAGATGACTTCTGTCCTATGCATGAGAAAATAAAGCTAAAAGCCCTGGGGAAGACATCTCAGAAAACAGTCTAAATCCCAGTGGTCTGGTCAGCTCTTCTTTAGCTGTGTTTATTAAGGGCTTTCATGTGATGAAGGAGGTACCATGGTGGCATTGTGACACAGCCAGACCTGGTATTTGAGACTTGGGGCTCTCCATAAGCCTTACAAAAGGATGATTTGGAGTCACACTCATTTTCATTATTTAATGTTGGTTGTCTTTCGAAGATTGATGATGCAAAAGCACTTTTTGAGCTCTAAAAGGGCTCATGTTGTGAGGTTATACCCATGCTGTGAGCCTCAGCTTGAGGTTCCCAGGTATCATGAGGAGCTGGACCACTTGGGGGACATGAGCTGTAATCCTCTGCCTGCCCTGTGATCCTATGGGCCAGCTCTTTAGTGTCACTTTCTTTCTTTATACCATGATGTAATGGTATCTTGTGAAGATGAAGAGGGCAATGTAAATGTTGAGAGTAACTGCTATAATTGGTTTGCTTGTCTGGGTTTCCTAATGACCCATGTACACGTAGGGACAGACATGCTTGGCCCAGTCATTTCACCATCTGAGCATTTCTTTGTAGCAACAGAAGTTTCTTTCTTCCTTGGTCAAACCCTTTCTCCAAAACAGCAAGGCCAGGGTTCTGTATTTCTCCCCCTGCCTTCACACGCCAGGGAGCTTGATTTTCCTCCTTTTTCCCATTCCATGAATTTTAATTGATTTTACAAGGGGTCAAGCTATTGGGAATGCATCCTGAAGCATTCATACTGAAACCACAGAATACCTCCCTGCACTACTGCTGCTGCTCTCAAGGCTGGCTTCCGTCCATTCTCACACCAGTTTAGCTGAACTGGTTTTAAAAGCAGTTTGGAGTGAAAACTGCCCTACTTTAGGGACTGTAGTGACAGGACAAGGGGTCACTTAAACAGGGGAGGTTTAGATTGGATCTAAGGAAGAAGTTCTTTACTGTAAGGGTGGTGAGGCACTGGAATGGGTTGCCCAGTGAGGTTGTGAATGCTCCATCCCTGGCAGTGTTCAAGGCCAGGTTGGACAGAGCCTTGGGTGCCCTGGATTAGTGTGAGGTGTCCCTGCCTATGGCAGGGGGGTTGGAACTGGATGATCTTAAGGTCCTTTCCAACCTTAACTGTTCTATGATTCTATGATTATGTACTTACCCATGTCATCCCCGAGCTTCAGCTTCTATTGCCACCTCCAAAAGCAGAGGGAAGTTCAAGCCCCTTGCTCATCTGGCCCTCACCTTTCATCTGAGATTACCACTGTGAAGACAGGTAATCCCTGCTTTCTCACCAAGGCAGGCTGCAGGCAGACAAATATCAAAGCATTCTGGAACACGAGATTTGCCATAGATTTGCTTATGTAGGTGTAGGAAAGCCAAGAGCTCCTCACTGGGTGAGCTGCATGGTCACTGCTGGTCTTGGGCCGGGGACCACATCGGTCACGCATACGCTGACCACTGGCTTCTCCAGCCTGAGCCTGGACTGAGCGATGGAGAAAGCAGTTCTGGTTCCACCCAGTCTCTCAAGGATTTGATGTATTTTACTGCCAAAAGCAAACAGCATAAATCATGTCTGAGAGCAGAGCTGCCTGGCTCCCTTGGAGGGAAAGTGCCGTCAGGGTGGGGCGAGAGGACACAAGGGTGCAACGCTGCTTTTAGGCTGATGTGGTACAAACCCCCCCCAAAGCTGCCTTCAGCCCAGTAGAACTGGAGCGGTGGGTGGCTCTGTCATGGGCACGCCAAGTGATTTCTTGGAAGAGAGGGTGCCTGGGGACCGCTGCTTGGGTGATGCTGCACGGAGCCTGGGATGGCCTTGGGGTTTATCCTGTTTCCAGTGCGATGTGTGTGTGTGTGCTTATGAAATCTATCTCCCTGGGTGATGTCATGACATGATGAGAAACTGGGTCATAAATTAAAGGAAGAGAGAGAAAAAAAAATAGACCCCACTGTGGGTCAGATGCTGGCAATAAATTTAGATAACAGCTCATCAGTGCCTCTTCCCTTGCTCTTGAATGTGTGTGCATGTTGTTTTCCAGTTGGGAGAAGAGCTGGTGAAAAGCAGCTGGTTTTTATTTGTTCTCCATCCACATCTGATTTGATAGTCCTCCTTCTGCCCACTGAGACGTGCTCGGGAACTCTCCCAGCCCCTCTGCTCACTCATTTCCTTGGGCATCAAGGAGCTGGGGACTGCTGGAGCTTGGTTTCACAAGCTGACAGCATTCCAGAGGTACAAAGGGCTCCTTCATGATCACAGGGCTCAGGTCCCACCAGGCCAGAGGGCATGGCCACATCCTGCAGTGGGGCTGCCTATGAGGTGTTATGGGTTTGGGCCTGGGAAGGCAGCAGTGGGGATGCATTTCTCTTGCTGACATGAAGTCATTAATTTGGTTTTAGGCAGTTCTGGGGCTCTGCAGCCCAGGAGGAGTGAAGCTTCCCTCCAGGCTCTGTGAATGTGCTCACCACCAAGGCTGATGGAGAGGCAGCTGTGCTGCAGAGAGGGAAGCAGGTTCTGGTTTGGACCAGTGGAGGAAGGCAACCTAATGGTGAGGTGGGTAGTGTGTGTATGTGTGAAAAACCAAGGTGAGGGCAGCGCCAAGTGTGCCCCTACGTGTATTGCTAAGGCTAAACAAGGAGAAAAGGGAGCATTTGGTAGTGTGAAACTCCCATCAACTCCACCGAACTTCAAATCAAACCTTTAAAGGCCAAGCCCATGAGGCTTCTTCACACCACGCTACCGCAGGACTCTCCCATCAAAGCATTCTGTAGGCAAATGCCTTCTTCCAGGAGAAGTGTGAGTGTTTTGCTCAGGGCAAGACGACCGCTCTGGTCCTGCCCTACCTCTGTGTGCTATCCCTTGCTAAATGGAAGATTCAGATATCTGGCCCTTCTCTCTTCCTCCTGCTGCAGCTGCCCATTGGTGTCCAGATCATTAGTGCAGACTTGAACCATTAGCAAGGGTGGTTGCTCATGGGATGGATGAGCTCTCTACTGAACCCAAGCTTTGAAGCAGATCTTCCCTGGTCTGCAGCCCTCCTGAGCACAAGCAGAGGGACAGATAAGGTTATCTGAGCCTGGGAACTTTCCCTTTCCCTGCTAGATGGGAAGGGGATCTCCCTGTACAAGCCTGAAGCTGCGGTGTTGAGCTCCCGGTGCTATGCCCGGGCAAGTCCCGACCGTGCTCCCCTGTCATGTGCTGAGAAGGGAGCTTGCAGCTCATGTAACCCTCACCTGTGATCCGAGGGGGGTTATGGGCTCTGTGGCTTTGCCTCAGGCTCCCAGATGTATTTCTGGGAGTCCCAGATTAAGTCCTGTGCAGGCGATGAGTGAGGACTGCAGAGCCCCTGAAGCAGAGGGTCCTGGGTAAGGGAGGGAGGGAGGGAGGGATGCGACCCTTCTGTATGTCCAATGCAAACGTGGAACTAATAAGGTGGGAAATGTTCTTGAACTCCTCTCANCTGAAGCAGAGGGTCCTGGGTAAGGGAGGGAGGGATGCGACCCTTCTGTATGTCCAATGCAAACGTGGAACTAATAAGGTGGGAAATGTTCTTGAACTCCTCTCAGGAACAAGTTTTCTTTGGGTCAGCTTGAATTTTTGGCCAAAATTCATGGCTGGTTTTATTCCAGACTTGTTCCTCTCTTCTGTTTTATCTGTGCAGCTTGCATGCTAACAGCCACGGAGGCCACGCAGCCCCATGCAAAGGAGCAGCCAGTGTCCTCGGATGTGTGCGGAGCCCTGGAGGCTCCCATGATGCGCAGAGTGCAGCCGAGGGGAGATTTACCCTGCCCAGAGGCTGGGGATGACACGAAACTTGGCCCGTGTTCCAGCAGCTCTGGCCTGCAGTGACCGTGCTGCTGCTCAACCTCCATCTGACTCTGCATCAACAAGTTCAGTTTCGAAAAGCAGGGTAACTTGCTTTATTTCAGCAAAGCTTGGTGAGATAGCGAGGTTTCCGCGTAGGATCTGCAGTGCTCAGGTTCAGGTATCAGTTGCACAATTTCCTGGGTTATTTCAACATTCTTTTCTCCTTTTCTTTCTTGCCTTCTTTTTTGTGATGAGCTTCTTTGCATACTGGATAAACCTTACACAAGCATATGTTGGGTTGGAAATCTTTTTTGTTTTTCAGTATTTTCTTTGGCAGAGAACTCCTGGCACATGATGCAGCACTCAGAGCCATCAACCGTAGCTGTGATACAGATGTTCATTGCCTGTATAATCTTTCTCATATCAAGCAATTACCCTGAGCCAGTTGCTTTATTTTAAGCACCTTGTTGTGGGAACAGAGCTGTAACTGCATGAATTGCTGAGTTCCCTCATGGCTTTTGTACAGCAGGCAAAGAAAGAAGCTCGGTGAAGGGCATCAGTGGAAATCAAACATGCAGGGTGCTTTAGATAAGACAGGACAGCCACTAACAGAGAGTTTGAGAAGTCCTTCTCCAAAGAGATACACTGGAGGAGTGCCAATAGCACATAGCTGTGTGGAGACTAAATAAAACCAGGTGAGTTTCCTGCCATTGTGGAGTATCAAATGTGATTTCCATTTGTGATGGACGTGCTGTTTCTGCCAAGATCATCTGGAGGTTTTCATTTTAGGACTTCTTATTTTTGTTGGCTTAATATAGAGCTGCAGAGCGCTAAAAGGGAATGTTGCAGCAATGGCATTCACAGCAGAGGAAAAGTGCCCTTATCAGAGAGAAAGGCTGCTCCTCGGTGAGGGCTTTTCTCCTGTCAGCAGTATAAGTCTTAAGATTGCTTCTAATGCAAGATAAGTGGGGAAATCTATGAGAGGAAATGATGCATTAGCGCTGATCCCTACTCCAGAGCCATCAGGTAGCATCCTTCCTAAGAATCTGGCTCACTCCAAACAGATCCTTCTAGAACTAGGTGTGAATCTGAGATCTAGATCAGGCTGTTTTGCACTTCTGAAGGGATACAAAGAGGCTGGCAAGCTGCCCTACAGCAGCAACAACTCAATCAGAGAAGGTTTCTCTCTCCCAGCGTGATGTGCATGGGTGGAGCAGAGCAGCATGTCGGGACAGGGGGATCTGCCCTGGCTCTGCTTTGCCACACAATCAGAGCTGGGTGTGTGTCATCACAGTGATGCTCAGCTCCTGTCTGCCCGTGCTGGTGCCTGTTCCCTTCTCCTCCAGCTCTGAAGCCTCAGGAACCTGGTGGAGTTATGCTCTGAGACTGCGCCCATTGACCATTAAGACATGTCCAAGGGTACCCACTGGTCCAGTACATGCTGAGTGAGCATCCCATGTGCAGAAAATCCAGGAGCAGCCCTTTCCTGCAGCTTGGAGTGCACCGAGTTCACTTGAGCTTGAATGCTCAAGGGATTGCCTGGAGCAAGGCCCAAAGTGGGATCAGCTTACATGAATAACAAGAATATGCAGTAAAAATAGTTAATGCTAATGATGTTCTGAAAGGGATATTAAACTTGCTGCTTCAGGGTTAAGCAATGTGCAGCTCTAAGAGGCCAGAGTTAAATAAAACATGCTGGAAAAATGAGTCCAGATCTGCTACTGGATCAGGTGGTGGGAGCCCTGGGACATGATGCTCTCCTGGAATCATGAGTTTGGCATTTTTCAGGCTTTTGCAGATGGACTTGAGCTGCTTTCCGAGCAGCAATTGCTTACTTGTAATGAAATGCCATGTAACTGAGCAACAAGTTTCTTGTAAGAGATCAGTCAAAGCAGAGGGCTTGGAAGGGAGGCAACATCCCAGCAAAGTCCATACTGATTTTGGAATAGGTATGGCCATTTACATGTTCTGTGCCTCCTGCTTGAGGTATTAATCTCTCTTCTTAGAAGGTAAGCCATTAAAATCTTGTTTGGGTGGCCATGGGCTAGGGAAGAAGAAGGGGAAGGAAGTGCAGATATGGTAATGCAGGTGCCATGGATGTGTCCTCTTACCATGGAGGCAGGCAGCTCCTGGGTACACTGGTGCAGTAGTTATGGGCTAGAGTGAAAGCAAAAGAAATGAGGGCATCTGCCATTCACCGGTAGATGAATGGACTTCTTGTTTGATCCTAGGCCTCACAGTGCAGATCTGAGCCACGTTCCCACCTGGCATGACCTGAGATGTTGGGATCCAGCCTGTTCCCTCTGGAGCATGGCCCTGAGGTGTGTGACACATGGAGGTGCCAGACTCAGCAGGGACACTAAAAGGGCTTTGACTTGCCTCTGTGGAGCAAGAGGACATGGGCCAGAGGAAAACTTGGATGTTCCTTGAATGTTCTTGTCCTGTTGCAGGGATTTTTGCTGTGGCCAAGGTCTTCCCATAGAGGGGCGGCACTGGCACTGCCATCTTGCCGGAGCATTTCTTTCTCTGCCATCTTGCCGGAGCATTTCTTTCTCTGCAGAGCCAACGCAGGGGAAAGGACATGAGTGGTCTGGAAGACATAGCAGATCTGGTGGGACATTGGGCTTGGGGTTGGCCAAGGGGAAAGGAATCATTCAAGGAGAGCAGTGGTTGCAGAAGAGGGTCAAACAATGTGCTTCCCCCACATCTGGGTTCATGGCATCCTCCCACCAGCCCTTTGCTGAGCCCAGGATCAAGAGGGATTATTTAGACATTTGCTTGTTATTCCAAAGTCATTTACTTGTTTCTGGAATAGCTGAGTCTGAGCTGGGATTTTGTAGGGATTTTGCAAGAGACTGTAATGGACAGAACTTGTTCACTCCTCAGAAATTCCCCAGAGCCAGCAGTCTAGGGAAGGTTCTTCTGTCAACAGTTGTTGATGGTGTTGGTTAACACCACCTCTTCCCTTTGACAGATCATGCTCTGCTCTTCCAGGACTTTCATTTACAGGAGACTGCTGGCAGCCTCCTGCTTCCTAGATGGAAAAGCCAACAGTCTGCTCCTCCTCACCCGACTCTTACTGTCATTCCTTTAGAGACAGGATCCCATCTGTTGCTCAGCCTTGGTGTAAGTCTGCTGATTTTCTTCCTCCACTTTTCACCAAACCCTTCTTATTCTGCACGTGGTTTTGGGACATGTGTTGGGACAAAGCTTCACCATGTGTTCTTCCTAAGAAGATGGTGGGGAATAGGTGCATTTGGAACCATCAGACTGATTTTGAGGGTTTTTTTCCTATTTCCCCTAAAAGAAAAGAGCAGAACTATGAGGCAGGCTCAAAGCAAGCTGGGCGTGCTGGCAGCCAAAGGTGAAATGACCACAGCCGTCCCTCAGAGGGCATAAACTGCGTTTATGGCTATGCTGTTGGCTATGCTCCTCTGTGTCTCACAGAGCTTAGCAGCTCTTCTGCCATCACTGGTCTTTGAAATGAGAGAGCAAAAGTAATTTCAGGGAAGAAATAAATGGGTTTAGAGCAAGGATGAATTTGGCTTCTTGTGCCACAGGAATGCAAGAAATCACCCAGCAAAGGAAAGCAAGACAATGCGAACCTCACATAAATCTGGGGGGAAATTTCAATCCAAAGTACTCACTGCCCTTCCCTGGTGCTCCCCTTCGTCTCACCAGTGTTTTATTCTCCTTAAACCCAGCCCCACCACTGGCAAACCTTCAGAGAAGTCAGCTCTTGCACAAACAGGAAAGCAGACTCCCTTCCCACTAATTTAGGTGGTGTTTCCAATCCGTGGCCAAAGGACACAGGGGCAGGGAGGGTGCGTTTGCCTCCAGGACCAGGTTTGGGGCTGGTCTGGAAGAGATTAATTTTTCCAGGCGGGCAGATGAAGCCTTTCCTGGGTGTCACATTCAGAGCCAGCTCAGGGGCAAATCCAGAAGTTTCAGCTGCTTGTACTGATTTATGGACCCGAGTGCTTTACCCCTTACCATGCATCCAGGGGTGTCCGAGTGTTGGACCCCACCATTGTGCCCTTCATGAACGCGTTTCCCAAAGGCAGTCTGGGATGTAACTCAATCCCATTTCAGTTCAGTGAAGAGAAATTAAACATGATGATGTCTGGGACCGACCTTCCTGGATCTTCTCCTTCTGTGACTGTCACAACACCCTCAGCAGTATCTGAGATTATCAAAGCAACCCAGGCCTGGCCGCTGTCTTTGATCTTGTCATAGCCAGCAAGATGCAAATTGGAGAGGCCACAACATAGAGAGCAGGGAAAGGTGAACTTGTTCCACTTCTGCAGGTTGAACGAGCAGGACAAGAGGTGATTTTAGGAAAACAAGAGGTTTATAGGGATGGTGGGAGGACGGAGGCTGGAAGGAGCTGGTAGGGGCTGAGGTGGGATGCAGTGAGGGTGAGAGTGACCAGGGGAACCCTTTGCAAAAGCAGCTGAGTGGCTTAGGTCCTCCTGTAGTGTTTGGCCTAAGAGGGGTAAAAAGGAGACAAAGCAGAAGGAGGGTTCTGGCCCCAAACAGTTGAGTGGGAAAAGTGGACAAGCTGGCATGGAAGTCACCGGGGTTGTGTTCTGCCTGGGACAATTAGATTGTGCAATCCCATTTCTATGGAGTGGCAGAAACCAGAGCTTCTGTCTAGGAAGTGGACTGGAAAAGCTAAAAGAGGGACCATCAGTGCAGCCTTGTTAGGATAGGCTGAGCTTAAGTACTTGGTGGTGAAGGGGCCCAGCAAAGGAGCCAGGGACTGGCTGTCAAAGGGAACCCTGCAGGGTCTGGGATAGGGAAGCTGCACTCGGGAGCAGCACATGTTAACTGGGTATGGTGAGGAAGAGCCCTTTCCAGTGCTGCTGACCCTGAGTTATTTGCAATTCACTGGGAATGAGAAGTGGAATTACAACAAAGAAATGGTCTTGATGGACCAGAAAAGCCCTTGGACATGCTTTTTCCATGGAAGCCAACTTGATCCTATTAGACCCTACAGTACATCTCCTATGTGTAGGGTTTGCTGTTGATGTGTATATACATTATTCCTTTAATAAAAGCAAATAACCACAGAGCATGTGTCCACTTAATCTTCAGCTTGTCTAACCTGTGAAAAGGGAGAACCCTCAGCTGATGGCCCAGACCAGGAGGTTTTCTCCATGTGGATCTGGCACATGCACCCAGCCTGCTCCTGACATGCTTCCAAGAATCCCTGTCTGAGTCCCAACCCCTCCCCAACCACTCTATGTTGAGAGAGGCCAATCCAAGACCCAGCGTATGCGGCCTGTGCTGTTCTCATTTCCAGATTCTGAATCACTTCCTCCATCCCAGCGGCTGTCTCTGTCCATCTGGGTTTGAGCTCATCCAGCCCCATGATTCCTTTGCTTCCTGAGCCGTGCAGCTTTGAGTGCTGCCCTGCCTGTGTTACTGTGGCCGGAGATGAGGATTTGGTGGGCTGCCAGCAGAAGCATCCCTTGGCTCTGCTGGGTGCAGCTATGGGAGAAGGAAGCTGCTGTTGCTTTATCTCTTAAGGCAGGGTAGGAGCCATCGTGCACAACCCCATTTGGGAGAAGAGGAGACAGAAATCTCTTCCTTCCAGTGCTGGGTTTATCCCCTCCATCAGTGTGTAGGACCTGGGGTACCTCCTTGCGTTGCTCCTGGCCCCATGGGATGGACATAGATCTGGGTGCAGAGCTTGGTGGGAGGAATAGAGGTGGTAACAAGGTGATGAATCCCCCAGCAAGGGAGCATTGGCCTGGCCTGGAAAACAGGCATGCCCCCAACCTTAGCACAGCTGGCAACATCCTCTGCTGGATATGGGGACCTGGGCTGGGATATATCTGCTTCCTTTCAAGTCCTTTCCTCTGCTCACACCCTTGAGGGCAACACACATATGCATCCTGCAGACCCCAAAATACACTGGCTGATGTCTGGAGGAAGAACTACCTTTTACAACTGATCAGCAGCCAGAAATCCTCTTTGGCTTCACTGGCCTCTCCCTGTGTTGTCCAGCATACTAGATACATCTTGGAGCTATTGCACCAGGGTCTCCACTAGACAGAAATAATCAGAGCTTTGAGAACTGAGGTATCTGAGGAGCCAACCTGTCCTTTATCAAGAAGAAAAGGTTTGCACAAAGGGAAGTGAAAGCAACATGAAAAAAGATTTCACCACTGACTTCAAGGAAGTTTGTTAGTAACATCTCCAGGTTGCCTTGCAGTCAGTAAGCACATGGGCAATTGGCAGTGCTGTGTTAGATGTGAAAATGCACTGGTTAGGGGAAACACACTCATTTCTTGATGCTGTGTGTGAAACATGAGGTGCCCGTGCCTGGGCTTATCGACAGGAGCAGCTCCAGTGCCTTGAGTCCCTGTGCCAAGTGCTATTTTGGCTTGGCCAAAACAAATGGAAGTTTCCCCTCTCTTTGCAAGTTTGAAACCAGAGGTTGTCAAATGAAGGAAATCGTGCACGACGATGATGAATGGTTGTGAAATCCCGTTTGCCAGAAATACTGCTGGATTCTGCAATTGAGCTGCAAATTACAGAACTCCAAATGCAGCCCGATGGGGTGGATAAAGCCAATGTTCCCTGTCTGCACTGCCACTCTCCACCCAGCCATTTTTAGCTCCAGGGCACCTTCATAAGACAACATTTGCCTTCCAAGAGCTGCAGCCGGGTCCTTGACTGGGATAAGCCGCAGGAGCTGAGCTGGAAGCAGCTCTGACAGCTCCCATCTGCCGGCGGTCTGGCCCCACAGCCCTTCTGGGCTAATTCAAGATGAGCAAAACGGAGTCGTTGGAGATTGCGGGTTAGTTGAGCAGTCTTGGCTATGGTGCTGGATGGTGCTGGAGTAGGCATAGCAACAGGAAAGGAATGTTCCCTGTAAAAAGATAACCGTGCTCTGCCGAGGACGTGGAACAGTAAAGTTTGTTAAAGCAATCAGTATGTGTCATAATGTTTATTTAACTGAGAGCAGGGACGATGGAAAAGCATTGCAGCTGTGGAGAAGCCCAAGAGTGCTGAGGAGAGGGATGGGGAGCATAGATTTAGTAGCTGTCTTCTCTTGAAAAAGAAAACAAGCTGTGCTATCAAGCAGTCGCTGGGGCAGATAGCGGGAGGTACACAAGGTAGCTGCTGACTGCTAGCTCTTCTGAAGGGGTGAGGTTAGAGTTTTATTATCTGAAGTTCACTTTCAGGTTAACAGCTTGGAGGATGTGGTTGCAATTCTAAAGGGAACAAAATTTAGTTCTTTTCTAAACATAAGCTATTTCTGTTTGAAGGCAGATAACCTTTTTGGCTCTGTTATTTGCCAGTGGTAGATAGAAAGATTGGAGCAGCAGAGTGATGCTTGAATTCCTCCGGCAAATAAAAGGGGAGAACCCGACACCAACAGAGTCAGTGTGGGGCCAAATTCTGCTTTATCCCATTTCCTGGGGAGCCCTTGCAAAGGGTCTCTCTGGTGTGACGCCTTCTGCAGGGCGCCAAAGCAAGGCAGAAACAGGACTCTGGGTGATTCGTACAGCAACAGATGAAATCAAATACTCAGCAGAGTGCTCTGGCAGGGGGATCTGTGAGGCTGAAGAGCAGTGCCAGGGAATGTGGGAGACTCACTGGGCTTGCTGCAAGCTGACTTCTCTCTTTGCCCCCCACAATAAGAGCAAGAAAAATTGCTCCATTTTATTTAACAGCAGTTAGAAGTGCTTTTGGTCAAAATTGGGAATGATGTGAGTTTGGGGAATGCAAGCCTTTCCTTTGCTCGGACAATTGTATTTTAGTGGAAGGCAATGTTTTCTATCAATAAGGGGAAAATATTGTCTCAGTTGTTCTTGGGCCATCTAACACTGAGTCAGCCAAAGTACTTGCAATGTGTTGAGTAGGAAACAGCACAGCATTGGTTGCCCAGGAGCAAGCTATCCTCTTCCCATCAACATTCCTCATGAGTGTGTGTGAATGAAGCCTTGCAGAGCCCTCCCTGTCTCAGACACAGGACAGTGGCTGCCTCCAAACCTGCTCTCTTTCGTCCTTATATACAGCCCCTCTGAGACCTACCTCTCGTCTCTGCCTTCACCAGGGAGCTGGTACAGATGGGATCTGCTGGCACAGCTCTGTAATGCGCATTGTAATGCACATTGCACTTCTCCTGCTCCTCTCTCTGCTGGCTCAACCACTATCTCTGTAACAAACTCCAGGCTTCACAGTCGCGCTGCAGGAAAAAAACCCATAAAGCCCATTTCAGAGACCAAATTGCCCATAATTTACATGCCTCTCCTCACTTTGAAACGCAAGACGGCTGATGATAACATCATGAGTGACAGAAGTGGTATCTGTTGCTAATTACAAGCTGACATTATGGTCAAGCAGAGCGATAGGGCTCATAAAAAGCTTATTCAAAGTTGCTTTTCTCCCACTTCAAACACAGGCTGGACACAATGCCAGGCATTTTCCACCTTCAGAAGGAGGACTTCCTCCAAAGTGGCCTGGTGGCTCCTTCCTCAGGAGAGAAATGGCTCAAAGAAGCAGAGATTACAATAGCCTGGTCTTCACATGGACTGAGCTGACCCTTTAATGATGGAAGTTGTTCATGGAGCACAGCAATAGCCATTTAGATTTCCAAACCACCTTTCAGACTGTGCCACAGCTCACCGTTCCCATAGGGAAGTGCCACCGCTACCAGCTGGTCAACTGAGTGGGGAGCCTGAGCTTGCTTCATGTTGGAGAAGCACGGTGTTGGTGCCTTGGGCTCCTTACTCCAGCCACCAAACCACCTTCTTCCCAGCGCTGGGGAGAGGGCTCAGAAGTGCTGATGTCTGGGTTTGTTGTTGCTGTAGCTGCCAGACGTGCTGCTCCTAGCACTGTGCTCCAGAAAATCTGTTCTTCCCACCCCGCTGTGGGTTTCAATCACTGCTCTCCCCTGCGTGGTTCTTGCTGATGCTTTGCCCTGTGGCTGCTCACAGGACTGCTGTTTTCCTGCTGTTGAAGGCTGTCAGCTTTCATGAATGCTGACCTTAAACAAGCACTGCTGACAAGAACTCAGTGCTGTGCTATTGGCCATGCACAGAGCGCTCTCCTACACTGCATCTCCAGCAGAGCCAATTCTGTGACCTCATGCTGAGTGGCATCTCCCCATACCCAGACCTGCATCTGCCCAACCTCTGCTCAGTGCAAAGAGCAGCACCGTTTCCTTAATGGTGTATTTCAAACATGAATTAAGCTGATGCAACCCTGTGCAAAGATGTTATTGCTGGTTTAAACCTGCCTCGTCTCACATTGGGTTGTGATGCAGCATGTGTGAGTGTGGCTGAATTATACACAGTGAGTTAAGGGAGGTCCTGGTGGATACTGTTAGGCTCCATGCTTCAAATAGCCTTTCTTTAAGCATTTAACACTGGCAGCTAAAAGTCCTGGGATAAGCTCAACAGGGCTTTATCAGACCTGGAATAATTGTTTGGATGGAGCTACAGCTGGTAGATCACACCCTTGCCATTAGCGATTGCTTTGCTGTGGAAATGGGGAGATCTTCCTTTGTAGGAGGAAGGCAGCATTTCAGGGCATCTGCTCCTGCAGTGCACAACCCAGAGTGGTGACAACAGGGACCTATGGTTGGTCTCTTTTCCCAGGTAACAAGTGATAGGACAAGAGGAAGTGGCCTCAGGTTGTGCCAGGAGAGGTTTAGATTGGATATTAGGAGAAATGTCTTCACTGAAAGGGTGATCAGGCATTGGAACAGGCTCCCCAGGGGTATCTAAAAGCCATTTAGACATAGCACTTAGGGATGTGGTTTAGTGGTGGGCTTGGAAGTGCTGGGTTAAAGGTTGGACTCAATGATCTTCAGGGTCTTTTCCAACCTAAATGATTATATGATTCTGTGATGCCTATGCCCTGTGGGACCTCTAACAGATCCCATTTAAAGTGGTGATTAAACTCCTATTAAATCACCCACTGTGCTTTCCAGGCTTTGCCACAGCCCAAACTGAATTCCTTCTTTTATCCTAAAGACAAACACATGATTGTCCCACCGAGCTCAGTGTCATTCATGTCTCTGGTATAACCTTCATTCTTTTGATCACTGCCAGGGATGGAGCATTCACAACTTCTCTGGGCACCCTGTGCCAGTGCCTCACCACCCTCAAAGTAATGAACTTCTTCCTTATATCTAACCTGAACTTCCCCTGTTTCAGTTTGAACCCATCACCCCTTGTCCTATCGCTACAATCGGTGATGAAGAGAAGTTGGTTCAAATGAGTGAGAACTGAAATGCTCCAGCAAACAGCCATGGAAAACTTTGCTAGAAGAGTTTACTTAGTTTGCTGAGCTGGCATCAACTGTAGGTAGGACTGGTAAGCTCTTTCTGAAGGAGATTTCAGCCTGAGCTTATCACAGTGGTCCTGCCACATTAGTGTTGCTCTGTGGTCACCTGTGATGCTATGAGAAGGTGCTGCTGATGCAGAGCACTGTGCCCAAGGCTGTGCTGCCAGGAGTGGGGCAGGTGGGATGTGGGACCTGGGAACGAGATGGGAGCCCACTCCCCTCCTTCAGGTCTATTAAATGCATGAAGCCATCCCATCTGTGAGTTCATCTCTGCTTGTTTCCTCCAAAGGGGTGCTCCTGGTGAGTGCTGGGAAGCTGTGTGTCTGGGGGAGTTTAGCTGTGGGGATGGCAGGGTTGTGTGCTGGGGTTTGAGGCCTATGCAGCTTGGGATGAGTGAAGGTGATGCAGTGTTCAGAGGAGAAATCATAGAGCAGTAATTTAACAGGAATAATCATGTTTATTTGGCTTGAGAGCAGCTAAGCCTGGGGCAGGATCCCTGGGGCTGCTTTCTTGGAGGATGCTGGTTTTCAAGGATGCTTCTTATTCCATATGTAGGGAGGATTGGAGTGCTGCTGGGGGGTGAAACTGGCACCTGGAATAGTTTCCCTTTGCCTGTGGGCTTGTTTCCCTTGAAGCTGTGTGATAAAAAGGAAAATCCGGACAGATAAAGGCAATGTCATAGAGAGGAGTGCTTTGTTTTCCTTTTAATGCTTTATTTGCTGCTTTAACCTGTGTCTTGCCAAGTATTGTAAAACCTGAGGGTTTCCTAGCATATGACCACTCTGAAGCAGCTCTTGCTGTCTTGCTTCTGTTACCCTAGAGCCCTGCTTTAGGTGATGGGAAGAGGCAGAAACAGCAAATGATCAACCTTTACATAGTTTAGGGCTGAAGGGGGAGCATGTAGGTGAGGGCAGTCAGCTTTGTGAGGCAGCAGCCTCCCTTTGCTGGCCCTATGGAAGTGCTCGCCCACATGTGCTTACAGATCACCAAACCCCTCATGGAGTGCAGCCCCTAAGTGGAAGCAGCCTGAGTGGGATGGTGGGTGCCTAGGAAAACTGCAGGCAGAGGGATATGCTTGGCTGGAGCACTGGCTGCTCTCTGTGGCTGCAGGGATGCTCCCATCTCATGGGGAAGGCACAAGCTCTCAGGGAGCTGTATCTGGTCCCATGTGTTTGCTTGGCTCTGCAGGAGGCTTTATGGGGGTGTCCTGGTGCAAATCCCTGCATGTTATTCCCCCTGTGTGACCACAAAAGCAGTTCTCAGGCAGCCCTCACCCCTATGGCTGCGAGCACGAGTACATACATGCGTGTGTGCATGCTTTGCCCTGGAGGAGCGGTGGATGCTGAGTGCAGGCTGCAGAGCCTTGTGGTGGGTCATGGCTCTGGGCTAACTCTGCAGCAGGGCAGGGATACAGCACCCTCAGCAAGGCGAGAGGTGTCAAAGTGTACAACCCCGTGACTGCCTTGCAGCAGGAGCTGCTGCTCTGCTCATGGAGCTTGCTCTCGACAGCAGATGCTTGCTGCAGCCAGCTCACGCAACTGGGAGCTAAGAAAAGCTCTTAGCTCTGGTTTTGGCTTGGTGGCTGAGCCCCAGAGGAGGGCTGGGCCATGGTTAACCTGTTGGTTGAATGGGGGAGATGCCATACAGCCAAAAGGCTTTGTCAGCCTCTTGCAGCCTGCAAAGCCTCTGCCTTGGGGTGCTTTAAAGGGTGGAGTACATCTCAGAGTACAGCGCCGGATGGGTGCCTTCTAGCCTAGGTGAATGGCTCTGCTTTTTGTCCTGATTTGTCTCTCTAGCTGTGGTTTATCCTTCCTCTGCTCTAGCCCCATCCAGCTTGCTGGGCTGGGGATTCTTGCTCTGTGAACATGGATGTTTGAGAAAGCTGAAGTGTCACGTTGACCCTTTGGGGTTTTTCTTAAGGAAGAAGGTTTCCATACAATTCCAGTCATGAATCAATCCGAGGGGATGCATTTTGCTGCACCAGTTAAATAAAAGATCATTAAATGTAACAAATGTTTCCCAGCTTGCCTGTGTTTTCAAGCAGTGTTCGGCTATAAATATGATCTGTGCTTATAACAACATAAACAATGTGCTGCTCAAAAGCAGGAGCAACTCTATATACCTCTCTTTATTTTTAAGCTGCCTGAGAAATATATACGTGCATTCCTAATGCGTTTACTTAAGCAGGAAGCAGAAGAATAGTTTAAGATACAGTTTCAGCCTGTTGTGAGTTATGTGCTCTGCAGAGATTGTTTCCTTTGTGTAGTAATTTTTCAAGAGAAAAAGCTGAAAAATCTTGTCAATTCCTTAATTGTAGGAAAGATTTGCAGGAATTTCCACTGCTTTTCCCTCCCAAAGTGACATCTGAGACTGCTGATAAGGGAAAAAGCAGATTGAATGGTCCTAATTCTTTGGAGACTAATACTACAGAGGCTAATTCCTCTTGCTCTCGCCACCATGTTTGGCTGACTGGCTTGCTCTGATTTCCGCTGCCTCTGTGGAGATCTGAGGGGTGATGAATTTGAAGGCCTGGAGAAGGGGGGGTCAGTTTCAAGTAGGAACATGCTTGATTTGTAGGCAAAGCTTGCTCTGGATTTGGTCACACCCTATACTTATGCAGGGATTTCTCCCCCCTCCACCAAAATATCTTTTGGTTGACATCACCAGTGAAATGGGATATCAGGGTGAATCTTAAATGATGCAGTGCTTGAGAGCTGGCAGCTGATGAAGCCTCATCTCTGGCAGGGTGTGCAGCGGTCTGCAGGCACAGCCTAAGGAGGCCAGCAGAAACCCTCCTGTAGGCTGTGCAGAAGGGTTGGGTGAAGCCTCTCCACCTATGAAAACCACCCCAGATTAGGCAAATGACCTCCTACTGAAGCCTGTTTGCAAGGGAGAGTGACATGGGAGTCGTCCCATATGTGCTTGTGCCTGGCCAGAGAGATGTCTCCATGGCCCTGCCCTTCCCATGGCCGTGCAGCAAGGTCTAGGGCAATCCTCATCCCCTCCATCCTGCACTACTCCTTTGTGTGCTTCCAAGGGGGAGAGAAGGGTTTCTGAGGACCCTGCTGCACTCCAGCCCTGGAGCACAGTCCCTTGCCCTACCCCAGCCTGCATCAAGGGCCAAGATAAGGACTTGGTGCCAAAAGCTGCAAAACACAAGCCAGCCAACAGGCAGCCTGCTGGAGCCAAGCTCTGCCCTCGGCCACGCTTGAGCACCCGTGGTGAATTTCATTTTTGTCTCTGGGTCAGGCAGGACAATGATTGAACCTTTTGTGCACTGCAAGTGCTGCTCTGGTGGGTGCAGGAGCCCCCTGAGCTGGCTGGGTGCTGGGAGCAGGGGGAAAGAAAGGCCAACTGTTTAACTTGCGAGGTGCTTAGATGGGCTGCAAATAGCTTGGCTGGTGTGTATTCTCCCCTCCCATCACCCTGGTGCGTGTCTCACCCGGTTCCATGGGAACCTGGAGGGACCACTGTCTGCATCCATGGCAACGGCCCCTCCGGTGCCATTCCTCCTCAGCCTGTGATGCTGAGCAGGGCTGTTTCGGTGGCTGGAGCCCACAATGAAGGTAAAGAGGGGAAGCTTGAGACTCCTGGTGTCCGGAGTAAATTAAAGCTGGGTGAAGAATGAGGATGTGATGGCAGTTTCCCCAGCCTGGGATCCTGTCCTGAGTCAATGAGAAAGCTGCTTCTTAGGCTTTGAGCAATGTGGATCATCCTAAAGCTGATGGACAGACCTCTGATAGGCAGATAAAAGGCAAGGATGGATAAGGAAATAATTGCAATGGGGCTGGAGTCTAATTAAAATGGGGGTTGCTGGTCAAAAGTGAAAAGAAAAATGAAGCTTGAGAAAAGGCAACTGGGAGCAAACAGGTGGGATGAGCCCTGGCCCTTCCTCTGCCAGGGCATGGGGGTTCTGGAGGCTGATAGGCAGGACCAAATGCAACCTATGGATTGCTCCTTTGGAACAGGCTCCTCCTTCAGCAGTGTAAGTAGGTGCCTGCTCACACCTACCTCTGGTAAGCAGGGAAATATGGTGCTTCAGGCAAGTCCTTCGGTGCCCTGCAGGGTCTGTGGGACGCAGATACCATGACTGCAGACAATGGGGTTAGAAGAGATGCTCCAAATGGCTGCAGAGTTTGTTTGCCCAGCTTGCTGGTAGACTCCTTTTAGGCTGCTGCTCTTACAGCTTCCTTAGGACATGTAGGGATGTTCTAACAGCCCTTGCAAGGGCTGACCCCAGCCTGAGGCACTTTATGAAATCCTCTGGGCCTCTCCTCCCATCCGAACACCATCCAAATGTGGAGAGCTGCTTTATCTGCACAGCACTGCTCTGGGTGCAAAATCACACAGCATCATTTCTGACCCCTTGCTGTGGTGCAAACACAGCAGTGGGTGCAGTAACCACTGTTTGCACAGAGCTCCCAGGAACCATCCCCCAGTGAATGAGGATCTGTTGGGGGTGATGGTGGGAGCTGCAAGGGATGGGGGAGACATCTTGCTCCCCACTCCCTTCAACACTGACCCTGTGAAGGGCTTGGGGCTGCGCATGGGAGCTGAGTAACTGACACCGGGTACAGCAACTGCACAACCGCTCTCATTAGGGCTGTTTGTTTTTTGCAGTGAACTGTGTGTCACACTGAAAGCTGATACTGCAGAGAGAAAACAGTGTCCTTTCTTCCCCCCACCCCCTCATGGAAATGAAGGGGCAGCATATATTTACTTGTAAAGAGATATGGGTGACTTGGTGGAATAACAAAGGAGCTGTTAGAGAAGCAAAAATTCCCAAGTAGGGAGAATAAGTAGAGGTTTTATTCTTCCTAAATCACATTCTGCTTTCACTAAGCACAGATACAAGCCCAGCAGTAAGGGACGCGTTCCTGTGGTGCCCAAAGGGGTATGTGGCAAAGAGAGAAGGTGGCACAAGCAGGGCAGAGCTGAGCCTTGCCATGTTGGTATGTGGACAAGTCACCTCAATCACTCCATTGTTGACCGAGAGCCTTATAATCCTATTGGAATTGCTATTGAATGGACAGAGGGACTTGGAGATGTGGTTTGGAGAAAGACCTAAATTTCTTGGTCCTTGCAGGAATATTAGAGCTGGCAAAAGAAGTGTTGCAAGGAATGGGCTGTCTCTGAAGGCTCTGATGCCTCGTGTTGCTCCTCTGACTAATACTAAGAAAGGGCAGGGGTTGTGACACTGGAAACCATCAACAGCTTTGTTTGCGTTTCCTTCTTCCCTTATAAATGCACTTGGTGAGTGCTTTGTGTGGAGCCTTCCTGTGTTCAGGCCAACTCATGTACAACAACAGCACCAGGGCAAACTGAAAATAAGATCAAACTAAACATAGGAGTGACCTGCAGCAAGCTGCAGTGACTTTGTTGAGCTGTACCTTTCTTAAAGGATTGGTGTGTCCAGCACTCTGGCATAGGTAGGCAGGGGAGTGTGCGTGTGTGTGTATATATATATATATAAAGCGTATATATATATAAAAAATGGATATATAAAAATGGATATATTTATATAAATGTATATAAAATATACATAATATATATAATATATACATAAAATATATATAAGATATGTATTTTTTCACACTCACTTTATTCTAGCTCTAATCTTGTGCCTAGATCCAGTGGATGAAGTGCCTTGTGTCTGCACTCAACAGGAAAGCTCAAAGGGATCTCAAAGCAGTTGCCCTTTGTTCTTGTTTTGGTTTAGTCTCATTCACTCTGAAAGGCTATTCTGGTTGAATTTCACCCTCCATGCCCTACCTACCCTCTCCTGTGCTGTTTCTGTCTGCCTTTGCTCAGAGGTGCCGCCAGCGCTATCTCGGAAAGGAGCTGCAGTCAATGCTCTGATAAATCAGTTCATGTTTGTTCAGTGTAAAGCATTGCACTGTTCCCAACTGCTGTGTTGGTTTTGGCTGTAGCGTGTCTTGCTGTTTTCTAGTTTCAATCAAAGCCCTGGCTCCTGGACTACTGCAAGTCTGCCCATGAGTGCCCCCAGACAGACAGGGACCTTGGACCTGACCGGAGGTCTGCAAAGAGCATCTTTGGTGTTTAAGCTGCTTATTACAGTTCTATACTTGGAAGAAAAGGGAGCGTATGTTTAATGAGATGGCCAAGATAGAGTGGTAAGGGGCTGGAAGACAAGATTTAGTTATATATTCTTGCCTCTGTAATGGGTATCCTTCATGGGTATACTGCTCTGCAGTGTCTGAGATACAAGGGGACAATCCCAATCTGTTGTTTAATAGTTATGCAAGGGTGAATGGATTATTTCACAGCAGTGCTAGAACCAGTGTAAAACTGTCTCTTTCATCTTCCATTGACTTTCCCCCCCCCACCTCCACAAGGCTTTTAATTTTCTATGTGGGTATTAAGCACAGGCACCACATTTAAAATCAGTCTCTGCAGCTCTCAAAACAAGCCATAAATCCACACCTTGATGTGGAATCCATAATTTAGTCATGTCAGCTGGATTTTAAATGTATTTTAAAACCTAATAAAGGAACAAATTATAGGAGAAATGTGCCAACCTCAGCGGGTGTCATTGGCAGCCCATGGACTCTGTAGAGCCCTGTTCAGCACAGCAAAGCTGCATTTGGAGGAACTCAAGTAAAGTAGTTGGCTTCTCACATCCAGTATCTAAATATAATGTCCTTGGTATGATTCTTCTACTGGCTTTTACAGATGCGGCTATGAGTCTGAATGAGAGAAACATCAAGGGGGGGAAAGAAATACTTGGCTTAGGACAAGTAAGGGAAAACTTTGGAAGAAGAAAGGACTGTGCTGTTGCAGCGGCTGATTGAGCCTGGTATCCAGCCTGGAGGAAGGTTACAGGCTGGTCCTGGAACCTGGTTATTAAAGAAGTCTGGATTTTTCCATGGAAACAGTTACTACTGACTGTCTCATTCACAGTTTATTTTACTCATTCATTAGTTCCAGGTGAACCCAGGTTTTTCCATAGTAGCTGGCCAGAATGGGCTTTCTGAAGGCTGGTTGTGGGAAGGAAACTGGATTTTGCCCCGTTTGAAAGCAAATGGCATCATATGTTGATGGAGCAAACCTGCAAAAATAACAAGTATCAGCAATCACAGCTGTTCATTAAATCACCTCTACTTGGATAAACACCCCAAATTATTGGGATTTCAGAGGTACTTAAATAAAGCTTGTTGGATGCAGAGTAATATTATCTCTGGAATAGCTTCCACTGTGGAACAGAGCAATCATGGGGTGGAGGTGAGGTATGAGTTTTGATAGTTCAAAGGATTTTAAGAGCTCTTTGTTTCTGTTCTTGAAATGTGCTTGTCCTGTGCTAACTACAGCAAAGCCTGGCATGAACCTGCATCCACTGACATCTTCTTATCCTGGGAGACCTGTGTGTCAAAACCAAACACAGGCCTTTCCTATGGGTTCCTAAGTTAACTCTGGGTTTGTGCCAGAAAGATGCAGTTTGATTTCATTGGGGTTCCTAGTCAAGGCAGTGATGAATCCAGGCATGTAGAACTAATTCTTGTGCACTGTGGTGTCATCCCTGGTTAAACCCACTAGGACTACAATGAAGCTATATCTAATTTTGTATGAAACCAGATATTTTAAGCTTTAGTGCCAAATGGCATAGGGATGAGAGTAAAATCCATATAGGACATGATATAAATCACTGCTTAGCACTCTTGGGCTTCTACAATCACATCTAGTGAACAATCCCTGCTCCCACAGCTACTCTAATTTTACTGGTGTTGCATATGCAAGGACATAAGCGAAAGCCATATGCATGATGAATTCCATCCAAGGATGCAGTGAGAGCAGTGCCTGCCAACCGGGAGGATGAGGTCATTGCAGGAATTCCTTACATTCTGCCTTCTGCAAAGAGTGTCTGAGCAACAAGAGTGAAACTATAACAATAACCAGCAAATGGGAAGCTCTAAATGGCATGGGGTCTGGGCTTTTTCTTCCCCCTTACCCTCCTCCCCAGCATAATATGGAGAGAATAAACTGTTAAATTAGTTTTTGTCCCGATGGTGACTAATAAGCCCTACAGACAGCTCTGCTGCTCATTAGGAGTGCATATACATGGGGCTGCAAAGGCAATGAGCTGGGGCCAGAGGTACTCCCAGTGGTATCCATACTGTAGGCCAAGCAATGGGGAGGCTTGTGAGCCGCTCTGAAGCTCTGCCATCCACACTGCAGCTTATTAACCATAAATAAAAGTAATTCTGTGAGCACTGAAGCTGCTAGAGCTCAGTTTACTGTTGATTTGTGTCTGGTGGCTCGTTCAGCTTTTATTAATTGTATTAAAACTGCAGCGTGAGCTCTGCCCTGCTTAGATGCTAGAGAACCCAGCTTAGTAAGATATGTTGCTGGAGAAAGTTCCTCAGTGTATGGCAATCCTGACCATGTTTTGTTTTTTCTCCCCTTGTTGAGGGCCATGCCTGACCTCTTTTCCCTTCCCTAAGAGGTTTTCTGGTGTGCAAAGGATTGATTTTTATGCTACTGCCTTTCTTTCACTGGGAATGTTAATTGAGCTCTTTCCCTCTGCCCACTTTCTTTTCTAGCCCTGTAGTCAGTTGTATCTCGGATCTCTAGTCCCTGTTGAAAGTTGATAACAGGCTCAAATGCTGGATATGATGAAACGTGCGTACAGCGTGACTCCATAAACCTTGTTTCCTTTGGAAAATAGGATAGAAGACCTTAGTAATGAATTTGAATCCTTGTGATTAATGAGCAAAGCCAAAGAGCCCTCATTTGCTCGCAGCTGTTCTGTGGGCAAAGGCTGTCTATACTTGACAATGTTATTATTTGCTGCTGTTTGTTCTTTCTTTTCTAATATGGGAGGCTTTGTAGTTTTTTCCATAGTCCATAGATATTGGGACTTTAAATCATCCAGGCTCTGACCTCCTGTATGGCACAGGCCAGAGAATTTCAGCCCTTATTGAACCCAATCACTTGCATTTGACACAAGCATGTCTTCCAAAACCCCATCCAGCGTTGATTTAAAGGCAAGAGATGGTAGCTGCCTTGGGAATTACTAGAAAAATAAGGCTTCTGCAGCTGCCTTGGTGTTTAATGTTAGTCTCAGGGGAGAAGGGGGAAACAACAACCCTTGCTTGTTTTAATGTCTTGGCAGCTCTAGTTTATGACCTCGTGCTGTTGGTATTATCCTCCAGCATTTAGCAGTGTTTTCCTGACCAGCCCTTGCTCTGGGTGTTTGTTATTCTGGGCACTTATGTGTTTTTGGGAGATGCCAGGTAGGTGAAAATGTGGAGGTCTGAGTTTTTCTTCAGGCACAAATGGGCACTGCAAGAGCTGTGTAGGCATCTTCCCACTGGGGCACTCGCACCTCCGGAAGGTCCATGGTTTCTCTTGTTTTCCAGGAAAAATGAAAGCGCTGCCTTGATCCCTGTCTTTGCAGGACTCTTATCTACTTGGATCTGAGCTCAGGCCATGACTTCTTTTAGGGAGGTTCCCCAGACAACTGCCAGATGGCAATTGCATTCAGTTCCGCCAGTCCGGCTGGCTTTGAACCACTGACAACAGGGTAATAACTGCATATTCCTATCCTTTAAACCAGCCAAATCCTGAGCTGGGCTTTCTTCCTTCCTTGTCCAAATGTTTGAATAAGTGAAGCCAAGTTTTCTGTTTTTTTATGAAATAATATTGTCTTGATTCATGTGGATGTTAAATAAACATGGAAAATAAACACACTGTGAAGCAGGACTGAATGCAAAGCTGAATTCCCATGGTCCTTGGCTTTGAGGATCTGGTCTCCTGACCTTCTCCGTGTCTTTCGGATGGACAGGCTGCTGTCATTTTCCCACTTCCATGAGTTTACAGGGAAGAGGTTCAGGACAAGCAAGACCCGGAAAAGACTTCCACAGACTGGTTAGCTCCTGAAGCCAGGAGGTCTTGTGTCATTCCTGGTTTTGGACCTCCAGTCATCAACATCCTGGTGGTAGAAATGCCTTTCTTAACATCCACCCTCAATCTCCCTTGCTGCAGCCTTTGCCTCTCTGCTGTTCCCTGCTGGAGTAAATCCTTTGTCTCTTGTCACAGCATTCTCATGGTTGAGTGCTGTTCCATTTCCCCTTGGCCTCTTCTCTCCCCAGCCCATGGGGCAGTCCCTTTTTGGGAAGTGGGGCTGTTAAATGGACAGAAGTTTGGAAGAACCCCTCTCACCTCTATCCCAGGCCTGCCCTGGTGACCCTGGGCCAGTTCTTCCAACTTGGCTTGGCCCTTCAGTTTCTGTCTATAGTTGAGCAGTTATGTTCTCTGGAATTCCCTCTCTCTGCTGGGCTCTGCTTTCCAAGTGGGACACTCCATGCTGGAATATGTCATTTTTGGTTGTTGTTTCTTTTGGCACTATTCCCATCTCTCCCTGAACTCAGAAACACCCCCTGCAAAGCTTAGAGCTACATCACCTTTCTGTGCTAGCCTGTTGCTCTTTCCCCATTCCTATACCTCTGCCTGCCATCGACTGGGGTTGCATGTGTAGTGCTCTTGTCGTTTTCCTCCTTGGAGTAGGGTTCATGTCTCCATATGCTTCCCAAAGCCTCAGGCTGTGAGGGTGCTTTAGAAATAAATCATTCTATCACCCAATTGCTGTATTGTTTAATTACCCCCTACTTGATGGAAATGTCTGGAAACATAAACAGAAGGGATTCCAGCAGCTCTCCCAGTGTCTAAATGTTTGAATCACATTGCATGCTTCATGCTCCATCCTTTGCCACCCTTCCAACATCTGCCTGTCTCTTATTTCCAGTGCAGTGTTGCTCTCTGCACACTCAGTTCTGATGGTGTTTGGGTCTTTTAAGTACTTCTAACCAGGAAGGGTGCCAGTCAAGCAGGAGGGAACTGCGTGCACTTGTAAGCACTACACTTCTGAAGGAAGATGGAGCTAATGGGCACATCCCCCAGCCCAAGTGTATAGGAATTTCAATCTATTGGACATTTATCTTTCCACATACTTAAATTTACTAATATATTTTAGCCTTGATTAATGAGTTTCATGAATCATGAGTGTCTCTAACTTCACCTGTGCTGTACATGTATCATATTCTCTTGCAGCTGACTGTGCTCCAGGGGATGGGCAAGCACAGGCATGCTTCATTTCATGACCTCACACAAGCCAATTACCCCATTTACAAGCAGCATTATGCTGTGCTGAGTCAAAAGCCAGTTTTACAGCATTTTAACACCAGGAGTTAATGTTTCTTTTCTTTCCCTTTCAAGAAAGGAGCTGTCATTCATCCTTTCCCTTCTTTAAACCTGCTAGATAAATCTGTTCTGACTTCTCTGGTGTGCCTTGGTGAACTTCCCTGCAGGTTTAGGCTGGTAAATAATGACAGAATTTGGGTTCCCTTTCTTTCCCACCACTTCAGTAACAATGTGTGTGTGTTCTTCAGTTGTCTCCTTTTAATTTTTAAGCTTAATGAAAGGCTAGGATGCAGTCATGGGGATACAAAGGTACTGCAGCAAGAACACTGCTGTTCCAGGAGCACTCAACTCTAAAGTACCTTGCAAAGTCCCAGGTACTGCATTTGACTCTGCTTTAATGGGGCACTTTAAAGTTCAGAGGATTATGCAGAGTTTATCCAAACTTATTTGAAGCTCTTGGCCTGGACTGAGAGCTGGAAACTTCACAAAATTAGAAGCAACTTGTATGAGGTTTCCACTGCTCCTTGGTTTTGCCAGAGTGGAGGCATGATGAGATCAGCTTCTCCTGCAGTCTTATGGCTTCAGGTGATGCCAAAGCCAACAAAACGCAGAGATGTGCAAAAATGCTGGAATAAAGCATGGTTAAAAAAAAAAGGTTGGGTTGATGCTTTCAAACCTCAGTAAGGGATTGGCTTGAGTCTGGCTGATTCAGCTTTGGGGTGATTGTTTCATGTGCTGAGTCGAGGACCAAAGGCCCAGTGAAGGCCAGGAACCAAACCCTGATCATGGTGTGGCCGCTGCAAGTGGTGGTGTGGCCTCTGGAGCTCTGTTGAGGACCTTGTGCTCCTCCTGCAAGGGAGGGACAGGAGATGGCTTCAACTTTGTCCAAGTCATAAGGTCAGACCCAAACTCAGATTTGTTTTGTTTGGGTGTTTCTTCTTCTAACCTTCTATCAGAGTGGCAGAAGTGGGGCTGGGTTCTTCCTCAAAGCACTTGAAGTGGATGCATTGACTCTCTGGGGTCTCCCAAGCCACTGGCTAGCTTTTGTGGCAGCAATGCACTGTTACACCAGGTCATACTTGCTTTGGCCTAATGGGATGTCTAACAGAGCAGCTTCAGCTTTCTGTAAACCTCAGATGATTCTGCAACCATGAGGAATATGTGCTGATGAGCCCTTGATCTGGTTATGATCCTTTGGCCAAGGGTTGTCGTTCTGATGTTCCTGCTCACTTGCTCCATTCCCCATAAGCTTGGCATGATGCTAGCAGGGGTTGCAGGAGGAAGGTGAAGGGCTTTCTCTGGTGCAGTGAATCTCCTGGGATCCACAACAGGACAAGGAAAACTTTGCTCCCTTTCCTTGTGCCGTATTGGAGGTGATTCATTAACGCATCAGCCTTTTGCTTTGGCTGGCAGCTGTGGAACTGTCACTTCCTCCCTTCCTCTGTGAGATGAGAAATTCATGTGGAATTAAGCATGTGCAGCTGAGAGGATGCCTTCTGCTGGAGGTGGGGACCGGGCTGCTGTCTTTCCTAACTGAGAACTTGTCCTTGACTCTGTCCTGCACTTTGTCTTTCTTATTTGGCGAGAGGGGTTTAGCTTTATGTATCTGTTCTCATTCAGTTGCTGTTTGGGTGATGGTCAACTGTTCTCAGTCTGGAACCCTAAGGAAACAGGAGGCTGAAGCAGTGGTAGGATCACTAACTTGGACCCACCACCTTCTGCAGTCCACACACTGTATATTCTTCCTGCTCTTGATTTGGAGATTCCAAAAGGCTTTTCCACCTACACAAACCCTCTCTAATGGAAGCTCGGAAAGGTGAAGCAGCTCCAAATGCAAGGCCAAGTGTCCATGCTGGGAGCAGTGGAGAAGGCAACCTTCACAAAAGCATGGAATGATGTGGCGGCCAGGGGCTGCCTATGTAAAGAAAGGCAAAGCTCCTATTTAAGCCAGTAGGAAACTTTCTTGGGTTTGGGCTTGCGGAGTTTGGTCCCGTAGATGTTGATAATGTTGGTTTTGTGGTTTAATCCATGGGCCCACTTTGAAAATAAGAACTTTCTTAAAACAAACAAGAGCTCCCTCTTCCCCTGCTCTCTTCAGCTCCAATGAATAGCTCTTGGCTTGCCCGGGCCCTCCTCCCTGCTGTGGCATGGCACAACTCTCCCGTCAGCAGCACATTGTTCTCATTGACTTTTATTATTCCATGATCTAAATTACTGTGTGCTTTGATCTCCTGTCAGGCTCAGTGCTCAGAAAGGGAGGGGAAAGGTTGGCTTTTTTGTTTTGCACCTGCCTTGCTCATGCAGAAAGGTCAGGCCATGGAAGGAGACAAAATGCCAGCAAGAGACTGGGGGTTTTGGAAGTCTTCAGTAGAGAAAACACGCCAAGGTGAAGTCTCAAGGAGACAATAACTGCTAAATAGCTTATATCCAACCTCATGCCACAGTACCACCCATCCCTGTGAGCATGATGCTGGCATGGGTGCTGTCAATGAGTAGTAGAGAGCACAAATAAGGCTTGGAAAGCATTAAGCCTATAGAGTTTGTGAATGGTGGGAAACTGACACCAGTCTCCGCAAGGTGAGACTCACCCTGCCCTTAGACAAAGACCTGTCCTATGGGATGTCCTATGGGATATGCCAAGCAAACCTACCGTTGTCATTGTGCTTTGTGCAAGAGTGTAATATGGAAAGACTTCCCTAAAGTGATCTTAGGCAATGGTGGGATGGATCCCACTGTTTCCAATAAAGGAAGCTAAGTTAGTGTAGCCCTGAAGAAACTGGCCAGGCCACAACTGGTGCAGGAGGAGTGTAGGAAAAAGCACCTTACTTCCACACTTACCTAAGGTAAAGGTTTTGGATTCTATGAAATGAATTCTATGGCCCTTGGGTGTTGTGTGGAACAACTGAGCTGCTGGGGTTGCGTAAAGCTGAGAGGGCTTTCAGAGGGAAGTTGTTTGAGCATGTGAAAGGAGGTGGTGCATTTATGAATAATGAACTCTGGTCTTGGGACTGGTAAAATCCATATGTGGTGCATATTGCCAAGGGGTCTGTTAGGATAGCTCCCCAAGGGCAGTCCTTGCACTGCTACTGCAGTTTCAAAGCAGTCGTGATGGTGGGCAGTGCAACTGGGAGATGTTGCTCAAGACCTTGGGATAAATGGCTTTGGGCTTGTCTGGGAGCCCCAAGATCTCCTGGAGAAAGGAGAGGAAAGATAGATCCTGAGGGATATGTTTCTATGACCACAGCAACTTCCTCTGACCCTTGTCTGCTCATCAGCAAGCGAGGATGGTTTGAGCCAGTGAAAATAACTCCAGTGCCATACGTGATGCTAATGATCCCTCCAGAGGCTCAGCACCACTCAACACCCTTTTAATCTCCTGGCATCCATACAGGAACAGAAGAGCTTGGAGAAAGCACGTACATTATCACATTGTAGAGCAGCTCCTCAAAATCTGAGGTCCTGAAAGCATTTAAACCTTCCCTGTGCTGTTCCAAGAGAGATGGTTTTAAACCTCAAGTTAACTAGTAGGTCACACAGTAACATGTCGCTTGATGAGCCTGTGCTGTCTTGTTCCTGCTCTTCTGGAAGAGTGCATGTGCTTTACTTGTTTCACAGATCCCACCACCTCTCTATCAGTGACTGCCACGCTTAGCCTGATATAGAAGTAGTAGTGTAGTAAGATAAAAGGAGATGACATCCTATGTCTGATTTTGCATTCCTTTATCTTAGGTTGAACCCAAAGATATTATAACGGTCGCATCCTATGAACAACCCCACAACAAGACCCTTATGAACTGGATTTTGTTTTCTGATTGTTCAGGCTTTGTATTCTGACTATTCAAGAGTAGGAGTTAAAACCTTTTCTGGGCACTGCAGGTTCTGTTTGCAGGTCTTGATTACTCCTGGAAGGACCAAATTTTCTTGATAAAGCCTGGATTTGTGTACCATGCAAATGCAGTGTCTCATTCATTTTACAACCCTTCAAGCAGAACCTGGGGACATATTTCCTCCTAGTGTCTGATTTGTTGTCTTTGTAATTACTCAGCAGATAATACTTCTCAATACCCACATGAGCAGTGCAATGCCTGGTGGAGTGTTGCTGCTGGCTTGTGGGATTAGTTGCAGATTGATAACAACCAAGGCCTTTGCAGTAGGGCTATGGTCCTGTTGAGCTCATGTTCCAGAATGTGTAGTCCAACTTGCAAGCTGGTACCTTGATTGAGCAAAGCCCTTGGAAAATGTTTGACCTCTTTCATAACCTAGCTTAAAATAGGTGAAACTTCCTGTTCTTTGAAGGACATTTTGAGCATCTGCTTGCCTTAAAGCACATGTTTAGTGAGTAGGATGTGAGAGAACAAGAGGGTTTCTGAAGAGTGCTTTCCCATGATCCAAACTGCTCTTATGTGCCCTGATCAGTCAGTCCTGCTGTGCTGGAGCCTCGTCTGTGTAGGGCAATTGCTATTTCCTACCTGTCTGAGTACCTTTTAATGGGAGCAAACTGATCACAGCCTTGAGCATGGGATTTACTCTACCAGGAGACCTCCTTGTTCTTGTGTCCTTGAAAAGGGCTCAGTGGAAAACTGTTCATCTTTGCTTCTTTAGACTTAGATACTCTCATTCTCTTCTTGAGTAAATAGCTAGCTGCTGTTCATGGTACCCTTGGTGATGTAACTAACAAAGGAAATTACACTGATGTTCACATTAACACCTCCAACAGTGTAAAAATAGCTGGGGTGAAATGCTGCCCATCAAAGCAACTCTTGTCCCAGCTTAGTGCACCCTTATTCTGGGTAGAAAAAACACATAGTGATTATAAACAGAAATAAAGGGATGTTTTCTTGGACTTTGAAAGCTTTTGACCTTAAAGAAGAATGCTCTATTTACAACAGCGGGACTGTGTATTTTTAAAAGCCTCAAGACACACGTGTGCCGAGGAGCCAGAGATGCTCTTGGACATCAGCTTCTTTTCTGACCTCTGCTAGATTAGTGAAGATATAATTTGCAGCATGACCCCAAGAATCAAAAGTCTCTTTTTATTAGAAACTTCAGAAATGACCTCACTGGGGAGTTTGAACTGATGAATGCATAGATAAGAAACCCTCTATGAAGCTCCATTGGAGAGTTAATGCACAGACCAGATGAGAATGTGGATGTATTTGGGACAAATCTTATTCATTAAGCTGTGCAGCTAGTGAACTAAAAAGAAATGAGTAATAGCTGAAGGATTTTAATACATAAATAGCTTCAGGCCAGTATCTGTCTAAATTTGAATTATTGAGCAAAGTATTTCAGCACATGCTCAACTGAATGCTGGAGTGTTTTCATGATTTTACAATATTTAGGTCCAAAAGGAGTTATTCCACTCACATAGGTCTATTTCCTCCCCATAGTGGTCAATGAAATTAACTTCCTGGTTTTGGCATCTCCTATTGAAGCTTCAGCATGTACGAGAGAGACTGAGCTTTAGCTACTGGAGGTGCTGTTGTTGATCACTTTCCTATTTTAGGCAGCTGGGCTCACAGCACCTAAAAAATCCTTACTAAAAATGATCGTTTTGGGTTTTTCTCCCTGCCTCCCACACTCGCTGCTCTGTGCCTCAGGTTGTTTGGTGGCTTGAGGGAATTGCTGATTCATTGGTTTTCCCTCTGCAGCTGTACCTGACTTCTAATTAAGATTCCAATGCGGGCATCCAGGTGGACAAACCTCCCAGCAGAGGAGGGACAATATTTATCTTTGCCCCACGGTTACCACAGGTCTGTTACCACTGACAAATTTAGCTGTTACCTTCGCAGCGTATGGCACCATGGTTTGCTGCAAGAGAACCTTCCAGTGCCCAAGCAAAAGGGCAAAGCGGTGCTTGCGGGAAGCTAGAGAGCATCTGCAAAACCAAACAAGTTTGGGGCCATTTACTGGAATAAAAATAGTGAGTCACTGTGGGAAGACAGCAAACATAGAGTCAAGTGCTGCTCCTTTGGAGCTTTTGAAGTGTTGGAGGAAGCCAGGCCTGTGATCCACTGTACAAAGATGTTAAATGCAGCACTTAGAGCTCACTTGAGCAGCTTAAAAAGGTTTTGTCTTGAGGTGAACACGGAACTGTAGAAAAAGCTCTGAATGGGTCATGCTTTTGCTTTTCCACCACACAACACTGTCAAATCAAGAATTTCTTAGCGTCAGCAACTTTGAATTGGAAACAGCATTCTTCTGGGCTTCCGGGCATCTTAAAACAAGGTTGTGAGCTGGCTAAGACCCCATCCAAAATCAATAACTTGCACTGTTAAACACAATGTGACTACCTGGGCAGGCTGCAGTGTGCCCTGGCCAGGAGCTCTCTGGTGTGAGATGGTGGCTCCTGCTGAGCTCTCACTAGTGTCTGCCATGCAGCTGTTTGCCTTTAGAAGTAAAATATATATATAAAGTAGTGGAAGGATGCTATTCAACAGGAAAACTTGGCAGTCGGGCTTACCACCCACTTGGAGTGCTGGATGTGCAGCACTTAGTCCTCGGAAGCAGTGAAGGGCTGAAGTGCTGAGGCTCTATTGAAGGCAAGAGTTTCACTGAAACTGAAAGGGGAGAGCAGGAGGCAGATCAGCTGCACCAGGTCTTCCTGGCAGGATGTGCTGTTAGACTAAACTACCTGCAGCGCTATGGGACAGCAAGTGGGGGAACCTGAGCTTTATAAACTGAGGGCACAGTTGCCAAGCCTGTAATCTCTCCTTATTATCTTCCTAATATGCATCATCTGATTCACTGCCAGCACCTACTTCCGTCTCTCAGTCTTGCTACAACCCCCCCCCCTTCTTCCTGCTTGTGCAGAAGATAAAATGTGTTGTTATAACTGCAAATGGGGCCCCTGGGACCGCTCCTGGAACCTTGGCAGTAAATTGCCCTTCGTCTCTGCAGACTGCCTTTGACATCTTTGGAGTTTGAAATGTGAACTAGATAAAGTATATTTATCTTGTGTGTGTACATATGTACATATACATAAAATGTATAAAGAATAAGAGAAATATCAATTGCAAATCCAAGTGAATAGTGTTATATAAAAAGTACATTTTATGTTGGACATCATGAGTCTTAATGACAAAATGTCAGCGTTTCCTGTGTGTGATTTTTACTGTTTCCTCTCCACACTTGCTGATATCTCTCCAAGACCTCTGGAAGCTCACATAAATGCAGTTTTGTCTTCTGGGTCAATGGCAGTTGGTCCCAATTCTTGTTTCCACTCTGGGTCATATTGATAGGAATCCTGAGGGTGTTTTTTTTTGATGTGGGGTTTTCAGGTTTTAATGCCTTCCTCTGAAGAGGTCTTCAAGGATGGGGCTGTGTGTGCACAGCCCTTCCCTACATCCTTAATTCTGGGGAAGTGCTTCAAGTTGTGGCTGTTGGACCCAGAAAGGAGATGCCCAAAGGCTGTAGAGCTCATGTAATGCAGCAGGAACCTTGTCCTGTCCCTGGGTGTTAAGGGGGAGCAGGGGGAAAGGGGCTTGAGGCATGAGGCTGAATGCAAAGGTCCCTCATCCTTCTGATCCAAAGTGGAAAAAGCAGTGCAGTGATTGTGCATGGGACTGAAATGCTCTGACCAGGGGAAGAAGTCTGAAACTCACAACCTGATAAGAACAGCTTCACCTTCCTGCATTCAGCAGGTCCAAGCCATAAGAGAACCAAGGGCAGGGCGAGGGGTCCCTTCCCTCCTGCTTTGTTCCACAGGGTCCTTTCTGCTGCAAGCAGTCTCTAGAAACCACAGAGAGGTGCAGAAACAGAAAACACAACAGTCTTCTTCAGAGCTATAGATGGTCCTGTTCCTGGTGCTCTGCATTTATACTGGGGGGAGTCAGACCAGATCTAAGTGGTCCCTTCTGGCTTCAAAGTTTACAGCTTTATGGACGCCTCACAGCATGCACTGCAGGGCCTGTCTCTACTCGATAACGTGGCTGTATGAAAGAGTCATAAATCAAACCTGAAATCTGGCAGGTTTAATAATAAATCCTAAACTTGTGCCAGGTCTGTGAACTTTTCAGTGTAACTGAGGTGCTCCGAGGGTGAACCTGAGAAGTTTGATGGTTGTGGGACGAAAACAGCCAGAACTTGTCAGTTTTGACCCCAAATCAAGGAAAATGTTGTGGTTTTGGCTAAGTGGGGCTTTGTGGTTTTTGTTAACCTGAGGCTCAAAGCAAATGTGTGTTTGTGAGAGGGAGGTGGGGGGAAAAGAGCATGAATTTAAATGGGAATGCTTTTTTGTCATGTTTCTCACTGCTCTCACTTGGAAGAGGGTAGTGCAAGGAAGAGATCGTTTATCTCTGTATCAGGAGAGTAAATAACACTGTGGAAACCCTATTTTGTTACTGTGAAGTTCATGTCCAGATTCCAAATCCCACATAGTCTAATGACTGATCCTTTCAGATCACATTTGTTCCCCTTCCCCAGAGTCCCTTTGTGCTATGTCACTACTGAACAGAAGTAATTCCCTGGTGTGAGTTCAGGTGAGGGTTAGTGAGGAGCAAACAGAGCTCCTTGGTAGCTCTGGACCTATTTTGTGAAGGAGGACACATTTTCTGCTTGGAGAGCAGGCAGCTTTGGGCACCAAGTTACAAATGGAAATGATGCTCCCATGCTTTTTTCCTACCTCTGGTAGCACTGAGCAAGCAGCAGCACTGATGCCCCTAAACTCATCCTATGAGCCTTGCAGCAACCACAGTTGCTGTTGCCCAGTCTAGTAGTTGTATTCCCTGCTTTTACACAAAGGGTCTAGTTGGGTCATCACCTGCACAGTGCATCTGCCTGGTGTGTTGCAATTCCAATGGGGGGATATTTAGCATCTGATACTGCTTAAGTCTTGCTGGGACTTAATCAATATTCTCTGAAGATGTGGGTCTGGGTGAGACTTCAGCTCAGGCAGATGCTCAGTGGTAGTTTCAAAGCCCCAGAGCCCCTTTCTTGGAGAATTTTTTAGCAAGATATAAGGTGGTTCTATTGAAAATCTCACTAGACATCACCATCTGCATCTCGTAGGCCCTATATGACTTCAAGAGTTGTTATATTGTTTATTAGCTTTTTTGATTGCTCTTGCTCACAGGACACAGCTGCTTGTGTAAGTAAATGCAAAATAGGTGCATGAGTGAAATGTGCAGGGAAGTCCTTGGAATATGGGTCAGGGCAGAGGTTGGCTAAAGGCTGAGGAGGAAACTTCCTGCTCTGGGGACAATAGCATGATTGATGCACCCAAAGAGCTGATTTAATCCACTTGAATTATTTCATCATGAGGCAGAGAACAGCGATAAAGAAGCTTCCTCCTCTCTGGATTGATGCAGGGAGGCAGCAGATAACAGGATTAATGATCTGAGCCTGCGGTTCAGGTTTCATCCCCAGCCTCTCTATGAATCAGATGTGACCCTGCTGACTTGGTTGCAGTTATTCCAGAAGGGCAGGGGTTTAACGAAAGGTGGAATTGAGCCTCCTGATCCCAAGGAGACGGGCTTCCTGGGCATGATTAATTTTTCCAAGTCAAACAGATCTTTTGGGCCAGTGAACAAGTCTTTGTTCAAAGCTGGCAGGGACGTGTTAGGAGGAGGAGACTTCCCTGCTCCGGGTTAGACCCCTTGGGGCCTGCTCATCTCAAATTAGGATGTCGTTTATAAGTAATGAGATGTTCATTGTGTGTCTGAGTTGTGCTCGACCTGCTGGTTTCAGCCTGGGAGTGTTCATTAGGGTTGGAGCTGCATGGATTTCTTCCTGTTCTGCTCAGATGCAGTTTTTCCGCTTGTAGGAAATATTTGAAGCAGGAAGGAGACAAAAGTGTGTGTGGGGTGGAAATCTTTTCCTTTTCAGCCAAGTTGGTTTCCTGATCCAATCTGCTGTAGGGCCACATGAACAGTAGGGCTGGTGCAAGCGCTGAAGCAGGGGCATGTGGTAGGGAAACGATGCTCCTTTTTGGCAAAGGACATGTCAATGCTGGACTAAAATGTCCCAGTGAAGTCCTGCTGCACAGAAATACTTGGGAGGGTTCCTCCAAACTCAGCTGCATTCTCTTTTGCTCCCATCTCTTGATGGTTTCTCCATCTGGAAGGACCTAAGTTATGGAAAAGAGCTGTTTCCAGAGCCTGGAAGTGAGCCATGGATAGTAGGCTTAAGCCCTAAAGTATGCATGTGAATGTAAATTGTGAACACCTCCAACGCGCAGGCTGTTTGGATCCATGGCTCTGGCCTTGGCCTCCTTTCATGATGATCAGAAAGGGGTGGAAAATATTTATTCTAACAGATTGTGAGCAGCTGTTTTAATGAAGCATTTATGTACAAGGCAAACTTTACATTGCCCCAGAATGGGACATATGTGTTTTATAAATATACCATTATGAAGAACTGGGGAGTAAGAGATTCTGGGTCCAGAAGGCTAATCCTCCTACACTTATTTATTTTAATAAGGAGTTTATATGTTGGAAAGCAATGGTGTAGAAAGTAAGTGTGGGGCTTTCCAGGATGCATCAGTGCTTCAAAACTGTGGCAGTGGAGCATTAACCTTTCCGGACCAAGCGAGTTCCCTCTTGATTGTGCATACCTGCCTATTTAAAAATGCTTCCATCCCACTTCGAGCAAGAAAATGCTGATCAGGTATGGAGCCCTTGTATAGGAAGGTGGTATTTAGAAGACTGTTTCATTGTGGGTTTGGAGGCAAATCCAAGCTTTGAAATGCTTTGAGTTCTTTGTTTCCTACCAGATGATTAAAGAGAGGAGACTGAATCATGAAGTCCATGTGTCAAATCCCAAAGTGCATTTCCTAGACAAAACTGTCAATTGCTTGATGCTGGTGTAAGTCTGCTGGAAAACAAATTGAAGAAGTGTTTTTTGGGGGTAATATCCTCTTTATCTGCATGTCAGCTCTGTGTCAGGTAGGAAAGCAAAGTGTTGTTCTGGAAAGATTTCTCCTTACCACAGCCACTGCCTTCTCCAGATCTCAGGAGTCTTGTAATTCATAAAAGGGCTGGTGCGAACACAGGTAAAATGCATGTAAAAGGCATGGATGCATTCTCTTTGCCAAATAAAACTGGAGGTCCTGCCTAGCAAGTTGTTGAGAGTTAAACTTTGCTTCCTCATTCAAAGAGCATGTGGCCCTGCTGATCTGGGGAGGTTGTCATGGTTATCCCACATCAGCTGATGTCATCTCCTTTGCTGCAGAAATAAGTGCTTTTCAGCTGACCAGTTCAGGGTAAAGCTGTTTAAAATGCTAAGGCAGCCAGAGCAGCTCACTGGGGTCTCTGCAATGAGGGAACACAGAAAAGCTGTGAATGGGATGGCACTGCTAAATTGTGGAGGTATTGATGGGGAAACCAGTATGGACATGCTTGGATGGGGCAGCCCCAAAGGTATTTGTGGGTACACAATGGTGGCACTGAGGAGAACGGCGGAGATGGGGATGGCTGGGGAAGCCAATTGAAGCAGTTGAATAGATGGAAGGAGAAAGGCAGTCAGAAAGGTACAAAAGCACAGAAAAAATGAACCACTAAGTTGTTTGCCTTGTGACTTGGGGATTTTAAACCAGGATAAGGGTGCTGAGTGATAAATGGCTTTGGGATGTTAAGCATCAGGTCTGAGGGTCTGTGCCTGGCATCTGTATGTCCAGTGTTTAAGCCTTCTGTGAATAACAGCCTTTAGCTAGAAAGGAAGAGCCCTTTACAGTGCACAGAACCTGCCACCCTCTTTCTGTCAAGCAGGAGTGTGATGGCTGAGCTGTGCAGCTCCCAGGGAGATAAGGGCAGTGCTGTGGAGGCAGGATATGGGGACCAGCCTGCCTGTGAGATGAGCTGATGTACAAAAATGCCAGGCACCAAAGGGTTCATAAGCAAGATTCAAGAAAAGATGTGAACAGAAGTCTTAAAAACTTGCTTTTGGGGGCTGGAGGAAAGCAGTAAGGGGCCTAAGCATGAATTAGGTGTAGATGCTGCACAAAAAAGCATGTGTTAGGGTGTTCTTGTGCCAGTCTGTGCAAGAAAAGCAGCTGAGTCTGCTTCAGAGGCAGCAGAAGGCCTTGGGCATACCATGACAGAAGCTGGATCTGCTGGTTCCTAGGTTTCTAGTACCCATATGTAGCTATACAGATGTGTTCAGCTCAGGGCTGGAGCAGCACAGCCAAAAGGATGCACGTTTGAGCTCTGAGGTCTGCTGTGAGGGTTGGGGAGACCTTGCTGCAAACTGGGGTGTTGGGAGCAGCTCTGGAAACTACAGCACTGGTGGGGTCTGAATATTCCTTTATCAAATGTGGTTAAAATGGGCTATGAGGTTCAACAACTTCAGGGGTGGAGTAGTGGAGAGGAAAGGACAAAGAAACAAGGCAATGCTGCTGCATGTGACTCACTTTCTTAGGAATCCCGACTGTAAAAATAACAATCCCACTCATCGTTTTACAAATGCTTTTACAAGCACTTAAACATGGGATGTTAATGTTAAGTGTTGACCAAAATGCTTTGAGCATGAAAGCTTCATTAATCTGGATGAAAACATGTAAAATGATAAGATAATCAGTGCTCTCAGACACAGCACTGTAAACCGATCGCCTGCTTTCACACCAGTGTAAATGGGAGAAGACTGTCCTTTTTTCCCTTCTTTTTCTTCCGTTATGCCTGGAGATCTGTGTCCAAACTGCCTCTTTTATCCTCGTAAGGAAAAGAAAAATAGAGATGTAGCCCCTGGAGGAAACCTGATCAGAGACACGATGACTTCTACACACACTCCAGGTCTATTGATCTCCCCCATCCCCACTGCCCTTTCAGTCTGTAGGTTATAGAAACAATGTCTGTCAGCAGCAACTCTGCTTTCTGTGCTGGTTATTAACTCTCTGGCAGAAGGGAGTCTGCGCTCCCTTTATGGGGTCCCAAGACCCACAGCGAACTTAACAAACCAGAGGGAATACCTCCAGGAACTCCCCATTTGTGCACAAAGCCCAGTGTTGTCTTAAAAATGTGCCAGGGCTCTGCAGTTGTGCAAGGGTTGGACAAATCCGATGAGGAATGCAGAAAGCGTCTGTGTAAGCCTGACATTTGGGCAAGCATCGAATGTGTTTTCTTGCAGAAGCTCAGTGTGCAACCTGTTGCCTGTCATCCTTTGTTTTATGACTGTGCACCAGAGAAAAGAATCAGAAATCCAGCTACTGGGCAAGAAAACATTGAGAAAACTTTATCCTACTTGGACCAATCCTTTGAGAAACCAAATTCCTTTGGCTTTCTTTGCCCCTGGAATTACAGATTGCTTCAGTGCCACTCTGAGGTGCTTTCACCAACATCTGAATGCTGTGCCAATGGAATCAGTAGGAAATCCCAGCAGCTTACTCGTCAAATGCCTGTATTGAAGATGGGAACATCGTCCTGTGGATCTTAGACCATGGAAGAGCAAACTTTGAATCCATCTCCTCATTCTGTGTGCCCCAAACATAAGCTATGAGAGATCTTTGCTCTGACTTCTTGCATTCAGCTGGAATGTATCCAAGTGTCTGACAGCGTCCTCTCTAGCATTGCAATCTGCTGATGCTTCTGCCTCAAAATAGAATGTTTAATTTAGTTTATTTACAGGCAGCTCATCCTGCCCCTTCAATTCACACACTTCTGCTATGTATTAATAATGTTCTGGTGTCCTCAACATAAAAAGGACATGGAACTGTTGGAACAAGTCCAGAGGAGGGCCACAAAGACAATCGGAGGACTGGAGCATCTCCCATAAAATGACAGGCTGAGAGTTGGGGCTGTTCAGCCTGGGGAAGAAAAGGCTGTGTGGAGATCTCATAGGAGCTTTCAGTATCTGAAGGGGGTCTATAGGGATGCTGGGGAGGGACGCTTCATTAGAGACTGTAGTGACAGGACAAGGGGTAATGGGTTCAAACTTAAACAGGAGAGGTTTAGATTGAATATAAGGAAGAAATTCTTTCCTGTGAGGGTGGTGAGGCACTGGAATGGGTGAATGCTCCATCCCTGGCAGTGTTCAAGGCCAGGTTGGATGAAGCCTTGGGTGGCACGGTTTAGTGTGAGGTGTCCCTGCTTACAGCAGGAGGGTTGGAACTGGATGATCTTAAGGTCGTTTCCAACCCTAACTATTCTATGATTCTATGAAGAACTTACTCNAGGAGGGTTGGAACTGGATGATGTTAAGGTCGTTTCCAACCCTAACTATTCTATGATTCTATGAAGAACTTACTCTTGATCTTAGAATCCTCATAGTGCTGGTGCATCTTCAAAGGGTTTGAGGGTCTTATTTCAGGAATGCAGTTGGACATCCCAAAAAGCAATATATTGTAAAACCGAGCTGGGTCTTAGATGGCCCTTGGAGCAATTCAGCATAGCTTATGAGTAGTGTAACATGCTGTTAATCTCCATTCTCTACATCACCAAGATGCTTCAGAAAAATGCCTGCTCTTTGTTCCCACATTCTTTGCTTTGTCGCTATCCTTTGTGCTTGTGGACATTGTGTGTTTGCAGAGGTGATGCTCCCAGGGGTTTATTTGTCCAGCAGCCAGTGAAGCAGTTGCTGGGATCTGGCTGGTCTCTGCTGTCATCCTTGCTCTCAAGTAGTTTCCCCACTTGTTTTCATGTAAGGACATGCCAAGAAGTCAGCAGAAAGAAATCTCTGTACAAGGGTCTATGGTAGCTTTTGAGTTGTGTGTGGTGGTCTGTCCATGTCCATGCTGGAGCATGCTTGCTGCAGTGTTTCTTGGCAGCACGGGCACTGGGGTGGGATGAAGTGAGGCTGAAGGATTTAGTGGTGCTTTGCTGAAAGCTGTGAGTTGTATTTCCAGTGCCAGACTTGGGCTCGAGTTTGAATTTCATACAGATTCCATCCTGATGCCTTGAAGACTGCAAGTCCTCAGAGCAAATCTGGAATCAGTTTGGTGTGGCCCATTTGGTTTTAAGTAGAAACCAGGCATAACTGTAAGCTGTTCACCAAACTTTTCTGCTTTTTGATCTTGCACAAACATGCAGAAACTGAGAAAACGTCAATGTGAAACTCACCAAGGCTAAACCTGAACATAGCCTGTGTCCTCCCTGCTTCTGACTCCTGACAGCAAAGCTGGCATCTTTCCATGGAAATCATGTGGTGTCTTCACGTTGTAACTGGGGATTCAGCTGGATCACCGAGTTTTAGACAGCATTAAATAGAGATTGGACTGAGGGCTTTGGAAAGGTGAGAGATTCTGTGAGCCTGTATTGAGACCCTTCGAGTCTGGCTCCTGCTGCCAAAAACTGGGTCTAATATGTTATTTTGTCTGGCTCTCCATTTGGAAAACTGCTCTTGGCTGTCTTTCCTTTGCTACCCCTTCAAATGGAATATACAATATTCTCCCCCCTCACTCTACATGTAGAAATTCCCGCTAGCGTTTGTGCTTTCATTTGTCTGACAGATTCCAATTAGATACAATCAATGCCTTGGCATAGCATGGTTTTTGAAACTCTACTCTCTCTGCCCAGGCTCTTCTTCACAGCACTTCCTAATTGATGTGATTTCCCTCCTTGCCCTGCAGCCTGTGTCAAAGCTGCTCTCCAGTGTTTTCCTGTGCAGTGTCCCCGGCCCTTATTAAGCAGAGAGATGTGGCTGTGTCCAGCCCTATGGAGGCTCCCCTGAGCTTGCAAAAGCATCTCCTGTTTCAGCATCACCTCTCCTGTAGGGAAATCACATGTATGTTCTCATGACCTACTGCCTTGTTAAGCTGAGGGTTCATTAACCTGTAGTGTTTTTTGGTGTATATTGCTGCTTCTTGCTGAAGAAATCCAGTCTGGTGTATCTGTTAATCTGTCCTATTCCTACTGTATGAAAGTGGGTTGTTGTAGGTAACTCTGTCCTTTGCTGTGCAAATGTCCCTGTGCTCTTGTCTCTGGTTGACCATGGAGTTGGGATTTATTGATTTCCCATTTACCTGATTTCTTAGAGCAAATGGTTTACTCCCAGTGAAGTTGATTGCTTCCATTTTTTTCCTGAATGGGTCTAAGCCAAGATCCCACACAGGGTTTACCTGCCTATTTTATCATTGATTTCAGCCTGATGACATGGGCCTTAGTGCCTGTGCAACTGGAGTCAGAAAGTGGGTGCCTGCAGGTCAACCCAGCACTCCCCCCTGCAGAGGTGTGCTGTGCCCACTCTGCCACTGCCCAGCTCTGTGACCTTGGGCTGGATGGGGAGTACTGGAAGTCATTATTTGCCTCCAGCAGATTTTGCCCACAAAGTTTCAGACATCAAAGATAAAGCCTTGAGGCATGGCTGTAATCTCAGTAAATAAACAACCACAGAAATACTTTGGGTGTAGTGTGCTGCTCTGGAGCAGTCGCAGTGTGTTTCTGCTGCCAGTGAAGGGGGAAAATCAATGAAAGTGCCTTTTGTTTGTTTGTGTTTTTCTTTATGGGGTTTTGGTGGGTGTTTCAATGGCTGGCTCCCCCAGGCCTCCGAGTAAGACAATGCACTGTCCCACGGCCATCAGTCACCACACTCCCACATAGACTGGCCGGCCACTTCTGAGGAAGAGGAAAGAAAACTCTTGGAGGCAATTGCTGAGTTCCTTATACTTAGGGGGAAGGGTTTTTCTTAATCCCTTAAAGGTTGGTTTATGGCTTGAAGGGACCTGGACAAACATAAGCCCTACCTGGTGTAAGATTAGGGGCTGTTGTCTTGACAAACATAAAAACCCTTCTTTGATTTCTGATAAGCAATGAATGAATCTTGAGAAAACCATGCACTGGTGAGCAATCCAGATAGTCTGGTTGTTGTGCAAGGAGCCCTGCAAGAAGATGTTGTGGCAGCAAGCAGGACGCTGTGTGGATGCTAAGTGGTGTTTAGGACTTGTTTGCTGACAGAAGTGAAGATCGTGATGAGATAGGCGGGTGTTGCAACAGCATATGGCACAAGAGTTGTTTGTCCACATAAACAACACTCCTACAACAGGCGTTCTGGAGTAGTAGATGAGGGGTTTTGGAGCTGCTACATGTATTTTGTGCAAATTCCTTTATAGAAGGAGCAGGGACATCTTTTACTGGGAGTCAAATGTGTTTGCAGTGCTCCTAGGCCAGGCCATATGGGCTGGATTGGGGCTCAGTGCAACAAAAGCAGTGATATGGTGCTGATGGAGTTAGGGCAGAGGTTGGTGCTATGAGTCAAACATGACTCATTAGTCACAAAGCACATTGGAGATGAAATAAACCTCATGACAGGTACTCTGTAATTAATATTCCTCCAAGTCTCCCTTGTTATCAAGCCAGTTGATGCCTAGAGGATCCTTTACCAGGCTGCCATCCCAAGGACATGCTCTGCCGTGTGCCTCTGCTGAGCATCCCTGGCATCTGACTGATGGGCAACACTGATCCCTTGGTCCCTGTTACCTGCAGCTGAGCTGTTACTTGTGCAAAGAGAGGAGCAGGGGGACACACAGGGGTTTCTTTTCCCTTCTTCCTGCAACAAACCCACAGTGACTTTCTGCCACCAGCTTTCAAGCAAGCCAGTGCAGACCCTGCCTCAATAGCCCTGAGGAGGTGTGGTCCCAAAGCAATTGCTTAGGAGAACAAGTGCAGTGATGAGCAGTGACTATTTGCAGGATGATACCCTAAATAAAATCCAGAGACCAATTCTACTCCTTCCTCTAGCCCTTGTCTTCTGCTGCAGTCATGTATTAGACTTTTTAGTGTCAGAGATTTAAGGGAGAGTCCTTGCTGTAGATTAAGTAGAAAAAGGCCAACTATTTAACACAGAAAATTTAGGGCTGGATCTGGAGTGTGTTGCTGCCCAAAGTATTCACCTTTTTATTTATAATGTGCATCCTTTGAGGGCAGCAGGAGAATTGGTGAACTTCAACAGGGTCACTGTAGGTATTAGGCTCTGGTATAGAGCAACAAGTTCGTTTTTGGCTTGGAGGAGTTGGTTGCACAGCTGGTTTAACAGCCTTCTATAACCTGCAGAGCAAATGTATTTGCTTTGGCTGCTGAACAATCTCAGCACTCCTCCAAGAGCTTTGTCTCTGTTGTGCACAGTGGATTTCTCTGCATTTGTTTCAAAGCTGTGTCAGAGTCACAGCCAGTGTCTCCTCTGCCATCATCTCACCTCCATCTGTCCTAACAGGCAACCAAATACACCTGGGTGCAGAGGGCCCCAGCAAGGTGCTGAGCATCCCCACAGCTTGCCCAGGCCATTCAGCCTGATTTACACCCACTCCCTGCTTTAATTGCTCATGGCTGCACCTACAAAGGGATTGGAGTAGGACTCTGGATTGGGATGCTTCGGTCCGAAGCTCCTAAAGCCCCCAGAGACACTGCTGGTTTGTTGCTACTCAATATCCAGCCCTGAAGTCCCTCTGAAGATGAAGCTTTGTGGCTGGCATGCATGGAAACTCCTTGACTTGACAATGTTGAACTTAGTTGGGAAGTGGCTGCTTGGTAAATAAGGAACTCCCATGCCTGCCTTGACTGGGATACTTGGGCTGGAGGGTGGTATCCTCCCATGGCCAATGGGAACCCCTCCAGCCCCATAGCATGTTTATAAAGCTACATTTTCCATGGCAAGTGTTGTTTCTTTGCTCCTTTCCTTCTTCTTAAACAAATCCACATGCCATCCCTTTGTTTCCTGAGCATGCTGGAATATGCTTATTGGAGGCACGAGGCTTTCGGAGCAGGGATCAGCACAGCAGGCTCCCTGCCTGCCGCCACGGGTGGAAGCAAAATGAAGAGCAACCTGTGTCGAGTGATGCTTCAAGTCAGGCTTGTGTGCAGCTTTCCAAGACAAACACGAGCCTGCCTCCCTGCTAGCCCTTCTCCCCCCCCAAATTCCCAACACATGACTCTGAGCAGGGTAGCAGACACTGAAGGAAAGTGCCAAATCTGTTATTTAACTCTCTGGCTCGGTAGAATGGTCTGATGTTGGTAGGAGGTCATGTTTTCATACAGGAAGCCTTGGAGAAAATAAAACAAAACCAACCTCCCCTCCTTGTCCTGAGGCCTCGCTTGGTTTCAGGTTGGGGCCAGAGCTGCTGACTCATCAAAAGTGCAGGTGCTGGACAACCTCTCCCCATGGTGAGCACCACTTCACCACTGGCCCCTTGGGGTGGGTTATAAGCTTTGTCCCCATTTTCACTGCAGAGCAGATCCTGGATCACCTTATTCTTCTGAGTGCAGGTCCGCTGGTTTTGGAGTGCATTGGTTTGCATCACAGTCGCGTGCGTCTACTCTAGCACATAATTTGGCCCAGTGCCTCTCTCCTTTCCTTTTTCTGTACCACAGGAAGCAGCATTTATAAAATCCCTAATGGTCCTGTCAGCTTTTATACATTTCCTGTCTTGCTTTTTAAGTGAAAGAGGAAAACATAGCACTTTTGACCTGAATTACTTTGGATTGTGTTTGCTGGATGTGGTATTAGTCACCGGTCTGCTTTGCTTCTCTCATCTGCAATGCCAGGATGGCTGTGTCTGCTTCCGTGTCCTTATCAAAGTCCTGGCAACTTTAATGATTTCCTTAACACCCCTCCTTCCCCCCTCCAGTTCAGGGGAAATCTGAGTTCTGATTTAAAAGGTTACATGAGAAAACTGTTGTAACTTTTGGAGTTGTAGAGAAAATCTGGAAGATGTGAATCTTTTCCACCCTGCACGCAAAGTACCATAAGGCAAATAAAAAGAGCCTAAACTCTGTTACTTACGATGCAACAGCCTTGACTTTTAAGCTAAGGTGGACTGGGGTTTTTTGCAAGTGTTTTATTGAGACTGTGGCACAGGACTGATCCACCCAGTGCACATGCAGAACCACCTCTCTGCAGGAGACTACCTGGTTTAACTTACAATTTGCAGCGTTGTTGAGGCCATAGATAGATTTATTGGAGGATATCGGAAGTCCTGAGAGCCCTGATCATGTATCTGGCAGTAGATTTGAATCCTACATTAATGTCATCCCCTTTTTTTGCAGTGCAGGTAAGAAAGAGCAGTCCAAGTGACAAACCTCAGTTTCCCTCTGCCAATAACCAATGCTTTCAGGGTTTTTCATAGGCAGCCTTCATCCATAAGGCCTGTAGAGCTAAACCTGTGTTGAGCAGAAATACCTCAAAGCCAAGGGTTTGTTCTCCATGGGAGATGCTGTGTTACAGCAATTCCTCTTCATACAAGGGACCATCTCCCACCAGGGCTCATGATAACTTTAGGAAGGTGGCATCCTACAGCACTTTGCAGGACATGCAGCAAGAGAGGGGTTTTTCCTCCTAGAGCGCTCCTTGGTGTGCATAAGGGCAGCAGATTTTGGACCAGTTTCTACTAAAAGATAGGAAAAATCGACTCTTGTATCCTCATTAACTTGAACCTTTCCAAAGCTATTTCCTGCACTAGTGGAAAACTTAAAAACCCAGACATTAAGTGCTGAGTTGAAAGACGCGTTATTCCATCGTCTGTCTTTGCTGCCTTGTCTTTTTTTCTTCAGAAGCCCTCTCAATACCTTTCCTACCCATAACTTTGTGAAATGGAGAGGCTGAGTGCCTGGAAACTGTATATAACCAGCACAAGGCCAGCTTCTGAGCTGACTTGCACACAGTATTGCAAATAAAAGTAACTGCTGGAGTCATTGGAGCTTAACCAGACTGAGAATTAGTCAAAGCAAGCAGAAAAGTATTGCTCTGTCTGCTATAAAGAGGCATTTATGAAATCACAATGCTAGAACCAGGTGTCTCGAGCAAGGAAAAAAGGGGTTGAGTGGTACATAAAAAAAGTTCAGGCTTACTTTCTTCACCTAAAATAGGGAGAAAATGGCCAAGGACATCACCAGTTAAACAGGCTATATTGAATCAGCTTCAGGGGGAGCTGGATGCAGTTTTGCAAGGGGAAGAAATTAGGAGGACCATCTGTGAGCTGGATATTTTGCAGTTGAGATGAGGTAATATGGTCAAGTATGTGCCTCTGCAAGTGAAGTTAGTTATTTATTCCCTTCAAAGACTTTCCAATGTCTATGCAGTCTGAAGATTACTTTTACAGTTGGTATCAGCCTGGCACAGGCCAGACTTGTTCTCCTCTTTGTACCACTGAAACAGTGGAGAAGCAGCCAGATCTGAAGCCCAGCTCATGGCCCTTTGATCGGGGTCTGTAGGATTCCCAGTGACCCAGAGGAAGCCATGAGTGCAGATTATCAGGCACTCAAGCTGAGGTTACATGAAGCAAGTCAGAAAGCAGCTGGGCTGATACTGCTGTGTTTGACTCTATCAGCAGCCAAGAATGGGAATGCTCAGGGGAGCTACGCTGAGTTTACCAGGCACATCTGCACTGGGAGGGTGGACCCCAATCTGCCTTGTGCTGGGTGCATGTGTAAGGGTGGGGTATCACAGAGCATGCTGCAGCCTCCCTGGGGCGTTATGTTGTGTATGCATGGTCTGCTCTTGCTTTTAGAGTCCTCAGGTGCAGTTTCTGTCTTCAGGACCAAGTGAAGGAATATCCTGATGCTTGCTCACCTCCACTGAGCTGGCCTCTGGGTGCCTCAGAAAAGGGAGACAAAAAGCAATTATGCTTCTTGTGCTGGACCAGGAGATGCCCTCCGTCCTAGACCATTGGAGATGTGGCACTCTGCTATTTTGAAGCCAACATTGGCCTATGGTGCAACATAGACCCCCAAACCTTGTAGTGTTTACTCAGGCTGTTTGGTGGGAAGCAGTCAATAAGCAAGCTGGGGCAGGTTAGCCGGTCTCTGCTGACAGCATGGGCTGTAGTAACCAGTTCCTGTGGGCCAGATGTGAAACAGCAATAAACTCCTACACAGAATGGTGTTTGACACCCACTAGTAACGGGGAGGCACCAGTGCTGTGTTTCTGGGGTGATTAACAGTTTTGGTGTCATACATCCCCCTGACTGTGCCAAACCCCACATCCTGGTCTGTCTGTACCATCCCACAGATCTTGTTGGAGCTGGGCTCCTGATATCCATTGTGTCTCTCCTCCAGAAATGAGGGTATAGCAGTGCAGGCGATGGGCCTGCCTCCATCTCTAGTGAAGGGCTGGAGCTGAGCAAAGATAATGGCTGTGATTGTAGTGGCCATCCTCTGCACCAAGTGGAGACCAGCTAGTCTGGGTCTAAGCTTGAGTTTACACTCTGGAAAGTGAGAGATGGGAGAAATCATGCTCCTGTTGGTGTGTGTGCTCTCTGGTGGGGGGAAACATGCTCAGTGCTGGAGAGTTACCCTTTAAAGGAGCCTTTCAGTACATTTCAGGCTTGAGCGAGATGAAAGGAGACTTCTGAGAAGCATGGCCAAAAAGGCAAAAAATAAAAAGAGTGAGAGGAAATATTTGCTTTGAGATTCTGCTTTGAGGGGCTTGGGGTTATCAGTGTTTGGAACGCCTCAATTAAGGGAGAAGTCAAAGAAACAGAAAACGTCACCAGGGCATTTCAATGCAAGGCAAATTCTTAACACGCACAGATCAATCCTGACTCCAGATCTGCTCGTACTCAGCTTAGAGGCACGCATTGGAAGAGCCAGCAGAATGCTTGGGTTTCTTACCAGAGTGTTTGGTTCACAACCCCCATGTTTGGCATTTTACTGGTCTTACACAACCCCATCTTTCCCCAGTGCCTCTGCTGAGCTTTCCATCGTGCGCATCCCCTGCTCCCTCCTCCTGCTATGGCTGATGCCTGTGTTACTCAGTTTTGAGCCCTCAAATATAGATCCCATGCTGGGATCTGTAATTCAATCCCATTTCCAGTTCTTACTGGATTCTTTGAGGTCTTTTCCTCAAAATGATCCTTGAATGGGAGACTCAAACAGGTTGCTCTGGCACTGCCTTGTCCCTTGCCAGCCTTGCCCCTTGTCACCAGCCGTGGGCATTTTTGGGCTGCCTGGAGCAACACATCAGTGCCCAGAAAGCAGTGGGAAAACAGCAAAGATCATGTCAGAGCTTCATTTTTCTTCCTTGTTTTGACAACCCCTGGCAAGAATCTGGATGAAAACAGAGGGGCTGCAGGAATGAGCGAGGAGGGAGTATACTGCGTGGTGGTGGTTTTTAAGATGGGCTTTGCCAGGAAAGCCACCCACCTGTTCAGACAAGGCCTCGATTGTGGTAGGTGCTGGTGAACAAACCAGTGTCTGTGTTTCCCTCCAAGAGCCGTAATTCCTGGGTTATTTTTAGCAGATTTGCACACCTCTGTTTATTTGCTCTCCCTGGTTCACATTCCTCAGGCCCTGTGAGTTCCTCCATAGCATGCCCAAAGCCGGAGGCAGAGGAGAACATTCTGTGAGTGCTCACTATTGCTAATGGGAAAGGATTGAGATGCTGAGTGTTAGCCCAGTACCTGTCCAGTATAAACAACTGGTTTTCCCTCTGGGTGTCCTGAGAGTCATCCCCTTTCACAGTGAGGATGTCCTGCCACCTCTCCTGTGCCTCTCTGGATGTTTTCAGAGCTTACAGGGGCTCTATCTTCATCTGCTTTTCATTTCCTTGGATGCTGCTGGGCTATCAGCTCCTTTTGTCCCTAATGGCAAATTGCTGCTCCACACAGTCTCCAAGACAAGGGAGGTGTTTAGTCTACTGTGGGTTTTTTTCTGTGCTTATAAAATAAGGGAGAGAGAAAGTGATGTCTTGGGGGTGGAGGGAAGGGATTTATCAGTGCAGGGAATCGGGCCGATCTGAGGGAATCTCATAAGATGTGGATGAGTCCTTAAGTGATAAAAAATAATCAGTCAGCTACATAAACCAAAATGCTTGTAGACTTGAGCAATGCTGTGAGAGCCTGGCCATCGGTGTGGTCTCCTTACCACCATCCCCGAGAGCCTTGCTGACGCTGGTGTGCATCTTCCCAACGTGCCTGTGAAATAGGAAAGGAATTTCTTATCCTTGTCATTGGAAAAAGCTAAGAAGCAGGGAAAGTGTTGCCTGTCTGCCCTATGGGGCAGGTCAGGCTCCCAGGGCCACCCTGGATCCAACAGTTTTGGCTTATCCTCTGTGGCCTGGCCAAGGTTGTGCAGGAAAGTCCATCACAAAGAGCAGACTTTCAGTGTAGGAATACATACTCCCCAGGGGCTATCCTTCCGTTTTCCTTCCTTTACTGCAGTTACTGTTGACTTGCTCCTTGGATGGGTCTCCACTTTTTTCTCTACTGGGACATCGTTACTTGTATGCACAGGTAGGAAGGCTGTTGGACAACTCTATTTCCTTTCATTCTGCATTTTCTCCCTGGGTTTGCATTAACCCTTGATCTAATTCATTTTCAGTGTGAGCCTGCATTCCTTAGTCCTGATGTCAAGATCTTTGGCCATCGCAGCATGGTCACTTGGGAAGGTTTAGCGGTATGAGGATCAGCTCTGAAATATTCAGACTCATGAGGCACAGAAGAACTGGCTCAGCCCTTCCCTGTTTCCACCAGAGCCAGCTCCCCTCAGTTACAGGAATGCAGCACATGGACAGGGTTGGGCATGACTAAAACCAATGTGACTTTTGTTAGGGATTTCCTTGATGGCCCGAAATCTGTAACCACTCTGCTGCTACCAGAGCTGTTATTTAGGACATGTCCATTGGCCTTCCTGTAGCTTAATATTGGCTGCTGTGAAGGAGCATCTTAGAAACCAATGTCTGAACAACTCTATGTAATATTAGTTTATGTATCACTGCCTCAATACCCTGATCTGGTGCTTCTCATCTCGCTCTCAGCCACACACAGTCTAGGGTGGCACCTACACCTGGCAGTTGGGTTGGGAATCTGAGTGGTCTGTGACCAACAAACTCCAGAGTGCTTTGGGATATGGGATATGCTATGGGTTAGGATGTAGACAGCTGCCTAGACTCAGCTCTGCTTGCAGGAAGGTTATAGGATTGCTGAGATGTTTCTGTTGGGAATGTAGTAAACACTGGCTGTAGCATGTGGCTTTGTGTGTGGGAATACATGGGGAAGAGAACCAGATAGAGCACCTCACTTGTTTCTTGTCCCCCTACCCAAGGCAAAAGCAGCTTTTTTGAGGGGCTAAGTTGTGAGCAGACTTTGCATGTGGATGGAGATATGTGCTTGTGCTGCATTGGAGGCTTTGTTTTCATAGAGGAGCTGATGACCTCTCGTGTCTAACTTAACTGTTGGGTGGTGATTACTTGGTGGCTCAAGGCAGAGCATCTATACATGAAATAATGACAATGATCCCGATGGCACTGGGACTAGCGTTGTCCCTCCTCTCCTGCCACCTACCACTTGCAGTCTCACTGGAAACAATAGGAGCAAATTCCCTGTACTGCTTTAATGTGGTTTGGCCATGAAACTACGTACACTCTAACCAGCTTGCTGTACGTTAAACAAACAGGGAGACTCCTCGTAGTGAAAGCAGAACCATTAATAACATTGTTTATAATGTGCTCATTTGCTGATGTGGAGGTCAAGCATGTTTGACATTCCCAGCGCTCAAAGGGGGTTCACTTAGCAGGGACCTCTGCTTTACATCGGACACATCTCCCTGTTTTGCAAACCACATCTACATTTTCCTGAGAAATGTTTATGGTTTGGAGGTCGCTGACATAATTTTAAACATCTGCTCAGCTCGGAAAGGGAGCAATTGTAATTGCTTTTGCCATGGCCCTCCTAAGCCTCAGTTATTTCTTTCATGCGCTGTGATTCATGTGTCACACTCTTGCTTACTTCAAGCGTCTTGAAGTGCACAAACAGGAATTACTTCAGAGCCAGCAAAAGCAAACAGCTCAGCACCTGCCACTTGCATGCTGTCACTGTGACTTTAAAGCAGCGTGTGGGAAGCCCAGCCTTAAGAGGGCAGGGGAAGGAGGCTTTGCCTTCAACCTCCGGTGTCAAGCAAGCAAGGAGGATTTGGACACATGCTATGTTACTTCATACCTGCTTTGAAAGGACCAGCTGGGAGGCTGGGGAGGTCGGTCACCCAGCAGGCATTGTCTGTGCTGGCTGTTGGTCCTATGGAGGTCTTCCATCACTTAATCAATGAAGGAGGTGCCTCTCAATAGCTGGAGTGTGGTCATAGTAAGAGGCCTGGTCTGTGCTGATGGCTTGATTGCTGGCTCATGTCTGTGTGATGAAACTGGTGGTATCCCTGTCCTGACTCAGCAGGGCTGTGGATCAATAAGAAGAGATGGCAGTTGTTTAAAGACTTGCTTTCCTGTGTTGCTCCAGGAGCTGACAGCTGCGATATCTGCTGAAAACTGTGGCTGAGCTAAAAGCGTTAAAAAGATGCCTTTCTCTCCTTTTTGTGTGCTGTACTTCATGTTTCTTCATACTCTCTGTCTGCTAAATGGGACATAGTCAAAGCCTGAAATGGAGGTTGAATTTGATGTGATGATGTCTCTGGAAAATGGCTGATGACAATGGCATGATGAGCGATTTACAGAAGTACTTTCTAGTTCTTGGAAACAACCATTTCCATGTGAAGCTTACCATCAGACAAACAAGGCAAGGGCAGTGGATGCATTGTCAACCTATGAAACAAACTGGGCTGCTTTTCAAATACGAGATACCCAAGGGCTGCCAAAATGCCTTTTGGTGAGGAAAGCAAGCTGGCAAACTGCTTTTACTGTAGAGAGAACAGGACAGGATTCTCAGATGTGCATCTACCACCTCTAGAAAGAAGCACAGAGAAATCCTTGTCTCACCATTTCCATAATGAGCAAATATACATCCCTGCTTAGAGGGAAAGAACAAGTCCCTTGGGGTTACAGCAAAGCAGAAATCTGGGGTTCTGTGTGAGTTGGATATCTGCCCCCTTTTGTGGATCCTGCCCTCTGAAATTCCAGCTATAATTTGCCTTTGGAAACAACTCCGTAGGAGTGGGCACAGTTGGTCAGCCCATACATGTGTGCTGGCTGGGCAGGGTGACCAGCTCTGTCTGCCTTTCCTGCAGTGCCAGGATTCAAGATCTCTCTTTCTTTACCCTCCTGCTGATATTAAAGGAGCGTGTGAGAACTCTGTCCTGAAGCTTTCCACCCATGTCTTGCACACAGCTGATCCCAGCCAGCTGCATACAAACCTCTTTGGGGGTGTGGAAACTCACAGAGAGTGTGATCACAGAAGACTTTTTTCCTTTACTTGGCTAAAAATAGTAAATTATGTAGATTTCCATGGCAGAATTTCAAGTTCTAAATAGTATTTTAATTTTATCTTCATCCTAGCTCCTTAAGGAGAAAAGGATGGCATGCTCATGTGTGGCTATGTGTATGTGAGTGTGTTTATCCAATCCATACTCACCCCTCCATACTAGGTTTTAAACCCCCAGGCAAATTCCAGCAAAAATGTGACATTTTCATAGTGGTCTCAAAGATTTTTAATCTTTAAATTGTGTGAAAATAAGCAGCTCAAGAGAGAAAAGCATTTTTATTAATAGCTGCAGTGAGGAGACATCTAACCTAACCTTTAGTAGACAGCAAAGAATCCACATGGGGGATGCTATAAATGCTCCAACCACAGAAAGAGTTTCAATCACAGAACATCCTTTATTGTGCACCACAGAATCCAACCACAATGCAGAAATCCCCAGGAAACTACCCTGTGTTATTTCTACTGCTTATAGAAAAACTCATCTGGTCCATTGGCTTGTTTGTGTTTTGCTTTTTATTTTGTCTTATGGGGAAGCTGCAGGGCACGACATTTCAAATTAGCATTATATTGCTATAGGAAATGGTGAGAAAGGTCACAGAAATATCCCTCGCTTGGCAACGAAAGGCCTTTAAAACCCCATCCAGGCTGTGCTCTGCTGAGTAGGGTGTTGAAGATGTGCTGAAACAAGGCGTGGGAACATGGAGTAATGCATTGGGCAGCCCTCCCGGGATGTGGGGGGAATATCTGGGAGGTCATCGTGCCCTGCTAGCCCCATGCTGCCCCGGGTGCCTCTCCCCAGCCTCTCCTTCATTGCTGTGCTCGCTGCCAGGATGCTGTTTGCTTCCCTGGGGTACTGTGCTACAGGCAAAGAGAGGCTAATAATAGAGGATGCAAAGAGGGACCAGAGTTTCATATGATGTTCATGGTGGGATTCATCTTGTCAAAATGCAGCTGTCTATGAGATATCCAAGGCTAAGCTTTTCTTTTTATAAGATCTCTCCATAATCTGAATAAATAGGCTGAAGTAAAGGTACCTTATCCTAAGGTCAGTGGGGGACCATGCTCTGGGGCTTATTGTTTCTTATCATGGACTTCAACAGAGCTCAAGGTGACCGGTTTAGATTTGGGCATCTTACTTGTAGACACCCTGTTAAGGACAGCTCAATCCCACTCAAGCTGCTGAAGTCCACAGCATTGGTGTCAGGAAAAGAGGTATTTTAGTGTGGAGGGTTTTAATCCACTTGTACCAGGAAGCTCAGCTCCAGATTGAGAATGAGATGATGAACAGGTATGACCACCATCCAGCTGCTGTGAAATCCCACCACTGCTCTGAATCATCCGACTGGGTCATTATACTGTTAGACAGACCTTAGGTATGATCTGCCCCTGACAATAAAGTGCAAATAACTCCTTGCACAGAAACTGTGAGTAGGGCAAGCACCTGGTTAGGGGGCTTACGCTCTGAAGATGTCCATGTTCTTCTGCTCAGAAAGGGAGGTTCACAGATGTGCTTGATGTTGGTTCATTAGTACCTATGAACATTCTGGCACTCTATAGTGGCAGCAAAGAGAAGAAACAGGAGGAGATGCTGGTAATCCTGGCTCGAAAGGGCTTTCTGGTTATGCTTTCAAATAAGACTGATGTATTTCTAAGTGTCTTTGCTCTCCATTTGCTGATGTTCTCAGCGTGATGGGGAGGCACCAGTCCTGTTGCCTCTAATCGAGCCCAGCTGATTCTTGCAAAGAAAGTGTCTGCTTGGAATTATAATGCTTTCCTTGTGATTAAATTAAGAGAACGTGGCAGCCTTTAGTTCTCCTTTTGCCATTTCTATATGCAGCTGTATATCCAAGCGTGGGGGTGTGTGACCATGCGTACACTCAGTCTTTAATGCCTACTCTTGCCCTGATTGTGTTTTCACTCTTTCTATTATTTCTGCATGCTGTAGAAGTTAGGAAACTTGAAAAAAGAAGCCTGCAATGTGGCCTGTTGTAGGCAGAGCTACTCTGTGCAGGGAATGGGGTGTTGGAAAGACAGACACTTGTTTTTGTCATAAAAACTGCTTTTGCTAACTCCAGTCTGGCTTACTAATACCTCCGCAAGATCCTTGGCAGTTCCAAACACCCTTTTTCTATGCTCTCTGCAATTGTTTGTTTAATGGTGTCAACTACTTTGCATTGTTAGGACATTGTCGCAGGCCAATATTTTACTTGGCAAAAGCCTCTGAATCACAAGCTCAGCCTCTCAGAATTTCCCACTGTGAGTGATCAGCGGAACCTAAGCACTCTCTAACATCTGCAAAGGGCTTGTGGGTAAAAGAGGAGGATTAGCAAAGAGGTGATCTCAGCCGCGTGCACTTTGCATGCAGCATATGGGGCAATTTAACAGTCATAACTTCGAGTGCTGCAAGACGATGCTCGTGACTCCTCCCCAGTGTCTACAGCTGTGAAGTGCTAAAGCACGCCACTCGCTGCTTTATTGGAGTCTGGAGACCCAAACCAGTTGGAAAATTGAAATTAAAACTTCTCCCTTGTAGAATTTGGCATCCCTAAGATGTGAATGTGCACCCTTGTGTGTATATAGAGGGTCACAAACAGCAGTTGGTTTAGGGACAGGGATGGTGGAGTTGGATCTTGTCTTTGTGGATTTGGTCTTGTGAAGTTTGTCTGATTAAAAAGTACTGAAACTCTCATGTGAAACGTGATGGGTCAGGTTCTCCTGGCAGGTAGTGGAATGTGTAGTATGCGTTTGGAGAGGGGATGTGTTGGATGCTGAGTTGGCTCAATCTGGATGTCTCATCACTGTGCCCTCATTTAGAGTCTGATGTTGGAGAAATTCTCACTCTATTATTGAAGCCTTGGTATGTATTCCTTTTTGCTGTCAGGCTGTTGCATCTGTTTGCTCTGGATGAGCATTGTCTGGGTGAATTGAAGCAGAAACCTGGGATAATGAGTTGCAAGGCAGAGCACACTGCAGTTGTGGTAGCCGAAACTCTCATGACATGAAAGCCATGTCCACTCCCTAACAGGCCATGTTCCTCATAGTGCTCCTGCTTGTGAGAAGCACAAATTGGCAGATCTCCTGCAGCTTCTCTGTTCTTCAAGAGCTTTGGGGTGTTAATGGCATTTTCCTGTCTTGCCAAACTGTCTTGCCACTAGCAGTGATACCTGCTGGGACAGTGATGGTGCTGGGACAAGGTGCTGCTGCATCCAGGTTGGGGTGGTCCTCTAGCATAGGAGATCTCAGATTTAATGGGATTTGGCCAGGCAGCTGTGCTTAAAGGCTTGAGGAGTGGAAACAAACCCAATCACCAGCAGATGAGCCCTAATTCCATAGGAACAAACCATCACAACTCAGTTCTGTTAGTCAGAAGCAGGATCTAAGCCTGGATTGCCTGAGCAGCTAGGATTGGGCTGTTTCATCCCAGGAGAATTCTGAGAGTTATTTTGGCGGAGCACAATGGAAAAAGCATGGACTGTGGCTGCCTTTGCAACTCTTGGCTGTGGGGATGGCAGAGTTTGCCTTCTGGCCTGCCAGGCCTCTTCTCCTTCATTAGCACATTGTTTTAGAGCCTTTCTTTTTCCTGCTTTCCATTTCTTTCAGTCTGTTTCTGCCTGGTCTTTGTCCCTGAAGCCCACAGTGATGGAAGCATCCAGCAGATAAGAAAGCAGTGTGACTTATGTTTTGCATCATCTATGGTTGGAATTTCAGTGCTGCAGGGTCAGCTTTAAATTATCCCTGGAGGGCTGGTTGTGTTTTATAAGCTGGATGGCTTGGCTTGCAGCCGTTTGATTTTTCCAAATAGTATAAATCTATAGACATTTGCCTTTGGCGCACAAAACCTCCTCGCTTCGAAGTCAAGAGTAATTATTTTCCCAGAGCCAAGGTCAGCAGCTGGAGTCAAATAATGGGATGAAAAAAGCCACTTTTGTTGCTTTTCACGTTATTTTTTTAGAAAAGTAATTTTTAAGAAGTAATTTCAGTGCATTAGCATCTGCCCCTTGCTCCCATGGCAGCCCAGAGAGAGTTGCTTAACCCAGGTACAGCTCCCACTGTACCCAAGAGGACAGGAACTTCCTCTAACAATGAATGCCACCCCTGTAACAACCTGGAAAATCACCTTCTCCAACTTCCTGGTCAAAACTTAGGGAAACGTGAGCTGAATTAGTCATAAATAAGGTTATCTTGAGACAAAAGCCCAACACATTCATCAATACAATCCATGTCCTTGGCAGAATGGATGCTTTGCAACACTTGGTAGCTTTTCACCTGAACCCAAAATCTATTTCTAATAGAGAGAAAAGAGGGTGAGAAGAAATGAGGACTGGTTTGGCAATCACCCTGGGGCAAGCCTTGGGTCCTGCCACTGTCTTGTTTGCATCTATCCATTGAACAGCTCAAAATCTGCTCCCAGCTCAGCAAGAGCACACGGGTACATACGAGTATGATGTGTTTGGACATATTTATTCTCATCCACCCCTGGGACAGGTTAGTTGTTCTTCTGGCCCCAGACACATTGCCATAGCGCAATGAGCTGCCCATGCCCACTGAGTTGTGGTGGCTTCCTATGGGCACATGCTGGGTGGTGGGACTCAGCTCCACCTGCAGTGATAAATGCACAGAAAGCCACAAGCAATGGCATGCAGCCGGTATTCCCTTTGCCTAATGGTGAGTGCTTCCCTAAGATTTTCCAAATCAGTCCAAAACCTCATGTTTCTTTCTGGAAACTGTAGTTCACATCACTTGAAATCTTTCATTTGGATTCCTACTGTTTAAAGGAAAAATTCTCTTAGCAAGTAACTTGCACTAAAAAAGCCAATTTCAGCTTTAATAAAAAGAAGTTCAAAGGGAAAAATAGGGAATACTATAATTCCTTCCCAAGAGAATTTGGAAGGGACTAGGTTCTTGCTCTGCTCCTTCAACGCAACCAGAGCTCCCTTGCTGGCCATGGTGATGCCATGCTGTGTGACGAGGCTGTTTCATACCCTATTTCTGTTGTGGATTCAGGGATGAGAGTCTGGACAACCCCTTCCAGCTGGCTCTGCAGAAAGGACTTGGGAAGCAGGAGGAAAGTGCTCCACTGCTGGCCCGACTGGTGGTTTGGAGGAGGAAAATGTACACTGCATCTGTACAGTGTATTATTAACTATATCCAGCACGATTTTCCTTCTTGAGACTGTTGAATTTATTAAGGATTATTATTTCAGGCATCCTTTCCCCAGCTACTGAAAGCCGATTAACATGGAAAACAAACCCTGCTCTCTCTGAGCACATGGATCTTTTTGGTCTGGACCAGCTTGTGTCAGAGTGACATAACCCAAAAACCCGGTAGGAACCATTTGACTGATATTCTGCTGCCAGATATATTGAAGGTTAAAATAATTCTTGGCAGGGTCTCCCTCCCCTGCGGATCCCAGGTGTTGGAGAGCCTGATTCCAGTTCTGCCTTTGCTGCTTTGGCCCCTTGCGTGGCTGTGAAGCAATTCATGGCACACAAAGGAAAGGGCGAGGAGCCACGGCTGAGGAGGACAGGCTGGGCTTGGGCCAGCACACGTTTCCCTCTCCAGCTCCGTAGCTCCACGTGCTCTCAGCTCCGTATGGATTTAGCTGTACCCTGATAGTGCTGCAGGACCTCGGCTTTGAGGGCTTTTCCTGGGCTGGGGAGGGAAGCACCTTGGGTTTTAACATGAGCTGTTGCCTCCAGGTTAGGATGTGGCTCCTGGCTGTGCAAAATGAGGAAAACCGAGGCAAAACCCAGCTCAGACAAAGCAATGAGACACTAAAAGATTCTCCATTGAGAAACACAAGGGATGATTGAGGGAAGGCAACACGGATTGCTTTGCAAGCACAGAGACATCTCTGTTCCATGTCTTGTCTTCTCCTTTATTTGTATATCAATATTGAAGGTGTTACTTATCTTTTCTACGTAGTTGGTGTGTTTTCCCCCATCAGCTTCCTCAGTGCTAGTCAGATTTGCTGGTAAACATTGGTTTTATTCTGCTCTCCTCTTGCTACAAGCTGACCTCTTGGCCTCCAATGTGCCAAAGGGTGCTGTCACCCTTGCTGCTGTCACGAGACGTTGCTTGGTGAGTGTCTGATCTTTGGCTTTTGCCAAGAAGTGGGAGGATGATGGCAAAGCTGAGAAAGGAAAGGGAATTTGTGTGATGGATGCCCATGAGCTGTGCAGTTGCTGTCAGGATCATCATCCAGCTGCACCATGGCTCACCCCAGACCTTCCAGCTCCAGCGGAGCAGGAGGATCGTAGCATCACAGAATAGTTAGGGTTGGAAAGGACCTTAGTATTTGGACATCTTCAATGTGTTTTCCACACAGGGCACTGCCCTTTGGGGTGTTCACTGTAATTCCTGGTATCAGATGAGGAGCTGTTGCCCAAGGCTGACTGTTGGCCCGCCTGTTTCTCCATTGCTCTGCACCTGGTGTTGCTGTTCCCGCCTGTCCTGAGTGGGTGTATAATGGTTCCCACTCGGATTTCACAGGCGCCCTGGACAGGTAAACAAGGTGAGGGTTGGGATGGTCTGGCCGAGAGCACCAAATGAACACACCTTCCTGCACAGTTACACCAATAATACGTGCCTCGGACCCATGGGTCATTCCCTCCCAGGTACCCACAGAGTTTCGCTGTTTGGGTAAGTGGTGCAACAGTCATGCAGGACAGACTCCAGTAAACACTTGGTCCAAGAGCAGCTCTTCCCTCACCAGTCCTACAGCCTAGTGATGCATGGGTTTGTTTAGGAGCTGAGCAGGCGATGTACTTTCACACAGTAAGAAGGATGTTGATGGGGTTTATTCACTTCAAACTGCCCGAAGTACGCTTGTTTGCAGGTACGAGAACCTCCAAAGCAAGCAGGGCACCAAACTCCTTTTGTTTTACGTGATGTGATCTGTCCCTTTGTTAAACTTCATGCACTGGTAATGTTTTTAGGGGAAGCAAGAAGTTTGCACCAACTTGACCTCCTGTGGGCGGTTGCTTGTGGTTTCATTTGGCTTTATACCCATGTTGCACTAACAGAAGTGGAAATGGGAGTAGCTGCAGTTCCACTGAGGGCCGCAGCTTCTGGAGGGTTTTGGGGAGAGATGACTGCAAAGCCTCAACCCTGGTTAAGCAATCTTGGCATCAGGTGGTACCTGTGGCGTAGGTATAGAGCACATCCTCCAGTAGGCAAAGGGCAGTGTGTGGGGAGACTGTTGGTGGTAGGAATGGAGACAGGGATGGGGAGACCTGGGTTGCATCAGCACAACATGGTGGGAGTCCAAACTCTGTGATAAAATGTCAAAAATCAAAGCTAATTGGAGGAAGAAGGTAGGGATTACTAAAAGGATGCTTTGGCAGAGAGAGATTGGGCCCAAAGGGGTAAATTAGGTAAGTCTCCAATTGTTAAAGCCATAGATTAAATACAGGACACAGGACTTGGTGTAGGGGGAGGCTACTAGTCAGGTTTGAAGCATCTTGGCATTACCAGACAGAAGAGGCCTTTTCCAAGTTACAAATGCCAGCCTTTTATATTCATGGTAATGCCAGGATCCCTTATATTGAGTTAGCAGGAGCAAACAATTTTCAGTGGTAAGTTAATGCAGCATTGTGTCTGATACCAGTGTCTCTTTGAAATAGAATTTGATCTTTCATATTACTTTTTTCTCTTCTCTGTGCTGTCAGTGCAGGACCAATTTATCTGTCCCCTGGTAGGATCTTAATTATAGATACTGGTAAAACTTGACTTCTGCTCATAGGACCATCTTCTCCACACTCATTAATATTGAAGTATACTTTCCTATGACAGAAAAGACCAAAGAGCTGTGTGAGAGGCAAACATGGGACCGGAAGGGCAGGTGCCACCCAGAAATTAAGTCCAATGGCTTGGGTTGGAGTTTTGGCCCCTTCAAATGAGTGGCAAAATTTGCATCAGCTTCAGCTGATCTGAGATAAACTTTAATCTATCACAGATCACAACCCTTTGCCGCTTATAATGCGAGCAGTGTGAATATGGGTTTCTAGGCTTCAGGCAAGTCTGATCATGGGTTGGTTCATAGTTGCATTGCCAATTGCAAAAGTCATATTGACTTCAATGAGGCCAGGTTTGGGCCCCGAGGCGATCAGCCTTTCAGTCAGTTGAGATCAAGTGTTGCATGAATTCAATGCATGATGAATCACCTCTTAGGATATAGCTTTTCCCACTGCAGGGAAGGGGGTATATCTGACTACCCAATGTGATCCTTCCCTCTTTAACTACTAAGAAGCTAATCCAACAAAATCTTCTGGCATCAGACATCTGAAAAACACTGAAAACTGCCATGCCACGAACGTGGCAATATGCTGTAAAAATAGCTTTACACTGAAATGCTATTTTATTCCAGCAGTTGCTATAGTTTCTGCTTCTGGCAGAGATTCCCTCCCTGTAAACCCTGGCTTTAAAGGGGGGGTGTGTGTGTTGTAAGTCAGCTGTTGTGATTCCCATTAGGCTGAAACTTGGCAGTGAGACATCCATACGTTAAACTCATCCCCTGCAGGTCTTCTGAGCTTTCTCAATGTGCATGTGCGTGGCTTGTGCATGTGCGTGGCTTGTGCATGAGAGGAGCATCAGCCCAGATTCGCTGACTGCCCTAAAAGGCTCCTTTCTGGGTTACGAACAGCAGAGCCTTCCTGCAAGGCAGGAGCAGTCCTAAGAGCAGCCAAGGGCAGGAGTGACTCTGTGTAGGAGCAGCGTGTGAGCTGGAATAGCAGCGCGAAGGTCAACCTCTTCTTTATTACCATCTCCCTCTGTTTTATGTATTATATTTTGTGCTTTCCAAGGTGACAAGGTAGAAAGTGAGAAAACCCACATGTGTTTCTGGATCTCTGTACAGCTTCCATCTGTCCCTAGCAGCGAGACATGGAAGAGGCAGGGAAATGGGGAGAGCAAAGAAGGCTTTATGACCCCCTGCTTGGTTTGACTGTTGTGCCCCACAGCAGTAGGAATGAAAGTGGGTGCAGAGGAATTCCTCACTGCTACCCCAGCCAGATAAAAGCACAGAGTGAAGTACTGGGACATCTTCTGCTTCTCGTGGCCGTGTAGAGGACCAGTGTTGGCCTCTCTGCAGAAGGCAGATCTTCTCTTGGGGTTTATTCAAGAGGCCTGGTGGCCAAGGTGTGGACGAGATGGCCACGTTTTTCATTTCCTGACAACAGCTTGCAGTCATTTTTGTTTAGCAAGAACCAAGTAGGTGGCCTGGGACTGGTTTTCCTTCTTTTCTTTTTTCAGTTATCATGAAGCAAGCCCCCACTAGAAATATCCCACCTGGAGGTCAGCGTTTCTTGTAAAGGTGGAGATATTTCACTGCAAGACGTCAAGTAAACTAAAACCTGGAAGTGATTTGTTTGGGGTCATTGTACAACAGAGCTAAGCAGAAAGTGCAGTTGTTCCTGTTGTGATCTGTTGCTGTTAGCTTAGGTCTTGTGCACAACCAGGCTCATTCTCATACCAGGTATCATGGTCTGCGCTGCTAGTGATGGAGGGAAATGGGCAGTATCCCTCTGGGAGATGTGCATCCACACACAGCTCTTGGGAATCCCCAGCTTAGAGAGACTTGGGTCAGATCTGTCTTTTTGTTTTTGCAGAGAAGACAAGGGGAAAGGAAGCCTTAAAGAAAAGGAAAAATCCTTTCCATCCCCTTGTGCCTGTGGTCCAGTGCTGTGTCATTGCTCATGCCGCATGGGTGATGCTAGGGGTTACCTTTTGTGGGGGGATGGCCCCAGTGCAGGCAGGTCACTCAGCAGGTTCCTGTTTGAAGTTTAGGCAAGGCCTGGATATCAGTTTTCTTTCATTTTTAATCCACTGCTTGCCTTGCTGGGAGAAACGCACTCCTGTTGTTCCAGAGCCAGCTGTGCTTTATGCAAACCAGATGCCCATTGCAGGTGTAGTTTCCACTGGCTGGCTCGTGTCATGACCAACTCCTGCTTGGAGAGGTTGGGCTGGGAAAGCCAAAGCTCTGCTCCAGCCCAATGCTCTTCCCATGGCAGTGCCAAGGCACCAAGGCTGCGCAGGACCTTTGTTTCTGCAGTGTCTCCTCTAGGTAGGATCCATTCGAGCCTAAGGTAACTGCAGTCACTGCCATGGGGAAAAGATGCTTTAAGATAAAGGGAGTGCAAGGAGCAGTTATGGAGAGAAGTGTGAGCTGGCCTGCGGGAATCACGGCCTCACACTTGCTCCTGCTGATCCTCAGGCAGGCAGGGGGATGTTGCCTTCCTTTCCTTCCTAAGCCAGGGTTTGCTTATGAAGAAATGAACCGCGTGCCCTGGTCCTCGCCACCGGCTCCTTTCCTTGTGGGTTTGTGTGTGCTGCAGTTGCATTTTGCAGACATCTGGATTCAATAACCCCGTTGATACAACCCATAAAATTAGAAACCGAACACTGCGGAAGGCAGAGGTCAGGGAGTGATTCATCCTGATATAATCTGCTGGGGCTGGAGCGCTCCATGACTCAGGATGGGGCTTTGCGGGGCCCTGGGGGTGCAGTGGGGCAGCCCCCTGCCCACGGCTCCCTGTGCTCCATGAGGAGAGGTGGGAAAGCAGGGGGAGGCATTCATCCCCACCGGCGTTTCCCTGACCTTAGAGGGAGAGACCTGGCACCTTCCGCCTCTGAGCATCTCTGCGGCTTGCAGAGGAAGTGCTGCACATCCCGCTATTGGGAGGCTGATCGAGGACTTGGAAAAACTGGGCTCGTTTCCTCTCTGCAGACTTCTTGTGTAACTGCAGGCAAATCCCTGCTTTCCTTCTGGCCTACTGCAGTGGCCATAAACCAGGACCGGATCCTCCTGAAAGTCCTTTCGTGGATATAGAGTTCTCCACATATGCATTAGCTTATCCCTGCAGTGTGCTGGGCAGCAAGGCTGAACTGAAGCTTGTTGTTGGCCTCTGCCCTTGCAATGCTCTTGCTTGATGCCCTGTGAGCCTTGCTAGGGATGGTTTCACCATCCCTAACTCCTTCCTGCCCCAGTGGCTCTAAGCCACCACTGTCTTTGACATGCTTTGGGAGGGTGAGAAGTCTGAACCCCTCTTTGCAGTGCCAGAGAGGAATCTCTCTCTGATGGGTAGAGCTGAAGTTGATGTTTTGTTCTGTGATGTGCCAGCTCTGGGCCTGAGCAGGGACCAAACTCATGCTTTAATATATGAAAATGGACAATGTATTAAAGTGGGGCATGAAGGAGAAGAGGAGGGGGTGGAAATGATCAGAGAGCAGAATGTCCATTGGAACTGGACTGTTGCACTGCTGAGCAAGAATGCAGAAAGCCCATGGATGCCCCATGCACAAGTGTGTGTGCTGGCTTGTGTGCATGCAGGCTGCTGAGCATGCGTGTGCTCATTGCCCTGCATTTACCTCCTGCTTTCTTAGCCTCAGCTGGTACTTGCTCTATTCACCTTCTCCCTGCAGCCAAGAGAGTGAGAAACTTGCATATTTGCTTGGTGACAGCATGCAATCCGCTGTCTCCAGAGTGCAAAGGCCAGAGGGATGAAGAATTGTTTTCATCATCGGATATGTGGGCACTGACTCACTCAGAGACACTGGATGATGGGGGAGGGATTTCAGGAGGAGAGCCTGAATCCTGCCAACTGACCTTACCTGCAGGGCTCCAAAGGCCTTCTGACAGCATTTGCTACAGTGAGATGTCCCTTGCGATCCCATCTGGAAGCTGGTTGGCTTGGTTCTTGCAGGAAATGAAAGACAGGGTGGTCAGATGGGCAATGCTGCTCGCACTGGTGGCAATGTCACACCAGTTCTGGACTGGGGATGTGCCCTGGGCAAAGTGGGGATTGGGCTGGGGCTTGATGCTGCTGCTTTGGGTCCCATAGAACTCTGCAGCAATGGTGTTTGCTGACTCTGATGAGAAAGGAGAGGTTTAAGCCATCCTGTGCAGGACCCGGTCTAGACAAGAGGCTTTATTATAACTCTTTTTGTCTTAATCATTCTTCCATTTTTATTCCACTCATTTGACCTCAATGCACTGAGACCACTGGTTCCATTGGCATGAAACCATGTTTTCCTACCACCCTGTAGCCAAAATTATAATCACTGGAGCCACTTCCTGGGCAATCTTTTGGGTGGATAATATCTGTGGTTTCCCTCGTATTTGCACAAGTATTTATATCTGCAAACACACAGAGCCACCTCAGCCCCTGCTTACACAGTCCTCAGTCTGTGACACACAGACACCCTCAGTCCCTGTTACACAGGAGCATCTTACACTTGTGAGACCTTTCCTCCCCCTGAACCTTACCCCTGGGTGAGAGCTGTTGTGTGACACGCTCCTTCACACCCACCTTGCCAAACCCCTCACCTTGATGGAGGGAGCTCAATCCCAGCACAGTGTTTATGGCTACCCAGGTGCTGTGGCACAGGGGAGTCTGCAGCTCCTGTTGCTCCTCAGGGCTCCCAGGGGAGGAGGCACAAGGCACATCACTGGAGGGGCCTTCGCCAGGCTGAGTATCTTATGGAAACCAAGCCTCGTGGTGCTGTGTGAGCGCGGTGTTAGCAGCAGTGCGGGACAATCTGATCCAGGAGGCAGCTGCCTCCATCCTGCAGCATCCAGCCTGGTGTGGAGTCCCGGGGGTGTTCCTCACCCTGCTGCTGGTGCAAGGGGGATTCCTGGAAGTGAAGGTGGGAGCTGGGATTTCTGCAGTATCCAGTGCTGGACAAACGTGTTGCCAAGAGAAGGTTTTGCCATGGGGCTCAATTTCAGCAGGTTGAGCTGGAGCCTGGGGGCAGAGGGGCTCTGTGCTTTGAACATCTGATGTTAATGCTGGACTGGTGGATGCTGCAATAGCCCTCACCTCAGCCAAGGGTAAAGTGTGGCAGTCCTGGGAGTGCCATAAAAGTGTGCCAGAAGCTTTCCTGTGGCACAGGTTGTGCATGGTCAGCATTGTGCTGCTACATTGAGAGCTCTTGGTTGCCTCCCCAGGTATCCTGTGCGGATCTTGCTCTTTTTAAGGTGAATTTTAATCCCATCTAACTTCACTGAAGGCAAACTGATATTCCCTGAGGAAGCACAGGCAGGATCAAAGATCTTTCTTTGGCTGGATTAGACCAAGCTTTTATAAATATGCAGATCAAGTCCATGACCTGTGCTGCATCTCAAGGGTATTCTATTAACTTTATATTTTTTAACTTGTCATGGCTTGAGTGTGGCTTGGCTGGACAGCATCAGACTGGTAATAACATTGGCCTTGGTGCTGTTAACTAATTTGCAATGGGTTTCTTTAATTACAAATGCTCTTTAGTTGTTCTCATCACTGCAGTCTGCATGGCAGATCCATCTTCTTAGGGACCATGTGCCTTGGCCTTGAGGAATTTGTAAAGGCTGTGGCTCAGCTGGGATCACATGCATAGGCCACACAGGCATCAGGACATCTGCAAGCAGAGGACGAGGCATGCACTGGGAACACCCAAGAGGTGTGTGGAGCACTTAGCAATGGGGTGGAAGCTCGGAACTGCTGAAAACCCACACCCAAGTAGTCCCAAGTGATGCAGTCAGTGGTCAGCTGCAGGGGAGAATCAACCCATCTTTATCTCCTCCCAGTAGTTTCTACTCTACAATGGGGGCTGCAAATGAGCTCAGAGGGGTGCAGAGACTGAAACACATTTGCAGGATGATATCTGGGGAGGAAACAGGAGCCAAAGGAGGAAAACCAAATTAAATGGAAGCTCTTTCTGTTTTCCTAATTGCTGGTGTTTGACAATAATACACAAACAAGAACAAGCTCAAAAGGGTTCATGGGGCTCAGTTCTGTTGCCCTGTGGCCTGGGCTGGTTTTAGGAACACTGCTGCTGGTGCCTTTTGGGGGAACTGAAGCAAATCAGGCTGCTCACTGTAAAGGGAAAGGCAAGTGCTGAAACAAGAGGCTGTGCTGCCAGCTCGGAGAGGGTGGAGAGGCTGTGGAGGCCTGACTGAGTGCAGAAACCAGGCACAGAGGGAAGGAGAAGTTACTGAGATGGAACAAATGGTGGTATGGGGCTGGCTGGTGACTAGCACAGGAAAGCTGCGGTGCCTGAGCAGCACTGCTGCAGCACTGCAGGCAGGCACCTGTGTCCAGACATGCTCCCACAGGTCTGGGGCTCTCGGGGTGCTCTGACTCACTGGCACCAAGGACATGTTCAGTGGAGCCCAAGGAAGGAGCTGGGCTCTGAGGTGCTGCTCCGGCAGGTTTAGGGTTGGAGTAACAAAGTGTTGGGGTGCAGAAAGCATTTGGCATTTGGTAGGTCCAGGTTTCCTCCTTCTGTTGCACTTCTGCTTTGCATCTGCACCCCAGCACCAACACCCAGCAAGGCAACATGTGTAATGGGGAGGGTCAGGTTAGATACAAGGTAGAAGCTCTTCCCTGAGAGGGTGCTGAGGTGCTGGCACAGGGTGCCCAGAGAAGCTGTGGCTGCCCCATCCCTGGCAGTGTTCAAGGCCAGGTTGGATACAGGGGCTTGGAGCAACTTGCCCTAGTGGAAGGGGTCCAGGGGTTGGAGCTCGATGAGCTTTAAGGTCCCTTCCAACCCAAACCATTCCATGATTCTATGTTGGTGTTCTGTGTTCTATGATTCTACAGTGGTGGCCCATACATGGGCTGAGCCCAAAGGCTCCACTGTCTCCTGCATGGGCACTCGGGTGCAATGTTTTTGTGTCATGGGTCTGGTCCCATGGAGCAGCCTGGATGTGGTTTGCAGCTTCCAGATCACACCTTGGCTCCAGCCAAACCCCCTGTGCTCTGAAGCTGTGCAGCTCAGGTCCCCCAAAATTAAACCCTTCCAGGTTCCCCCCAACCTCTCCTTCCCTTGCCCACAGCTCTGAAAGCAAAAGGAGAGCTCAGGAGTTTCACACAGCATCTAGTTTCAGGCACATGCTTTCTATAAAGCTAATCGAACATATTCCTTCGTGCTCTTCCCACTCAACACAGGCTGTTGAGGAGGTCAGGGCTGTAGGGATGTTCCCACACATCCCTGGGATGGGGCTCGGGCAGCCCACGATGCTGAGGAATGTTCTGAGGGGTTACAGCGGGAGCTGGGAGGTTTTGTCAGATACCCATAAACTCCTGGAGCTCTATGGGAACTGCTGAACCCCGGAGAACAGCCATTCCAAAGACTTTATGGTGCAAGTGTTCTTATGGTGCAAGTGTTCATCCCACCCTAGGCTTTTCAGAGGCGAGTGTGAAATGGTCCAAATCATTGGGATTTGCATTGTATGAGCTGACTGGGATGTGTGGCTTCCTGTGGAAATGTCCTTAGCAAAACCTCTCCCTCATCTCTCTGACCACTGATGCCCACCTTGCTCTGCAAGGGCCTGAGACTGCCTGAACTGGGAGCAGTCCCAGGGGATCCACACTGAACCTGATGTGCAGAGGCAATACCTAATGGATCCTAGCTTGTCTGGATGGGCTGGATCCATCCACAGGCTGCTGATGGAACACCCTGCTTGGGTACACCCCATCAAGTGCCTTCCTCAGTGCTGGGTTTGGGTGTATGGACAATGACTGTTGCAGGAGCTGGGCTCCGTGCGAAGGCTCAGGTTTAGGAGCTGGGCACTGACTTTTGGTGAATTACCTTCATATTCTTAGTCCTGCTCTCACTCGCAAGTGTCACAACAAGAGGGCCTGGAAAGACGCCCAAACACACCAGAAAGGAATCTAATTTCTTTTCGAGGGGGTTGCTGCAGAAAAACATTTGAGTTATTTGCTAAGCTCTAATAATGATACTTTGCATTTGCATTGCAGCTTCCACCTAAGGGCATCTTGGCACAGCCGGTAATTAAACCTCCAAGTCCTTGTGAGGGAGACAAAGCCCTTTTCTAACATTTGACAGACAGCTAAACTTTGGGCCAGGGTCAGATTAAGTGGCTTGCTCGGAGATGTACATTGAGTGTGCAGCAAATCCAAACTCAAACAAGAGCCTCGCTCAGCCCAAAGAGACATTTGGGATTCTGGTCCCTCCGCTCTGCTCCAGTTGGCTTTTTGTTGAGGCTGTGTCGTTTGATGGCAGCTCAGAGACATCCCTTCTTGGTATTAAATGCAGGAAGGTCTTTTGTCGGGCTTAGGCAGCAAGGAGAGCTAATTGCAAATGCAATTTTGGTTTAGAAAATGCAGCTCAGTCTACATTACCTTAGCAGCCAAAGAGTTATCTCGTAGGACTTTGCACCAGCGCCTATATTCATTTCAGGTCTGTTTTCTTTAGAGCTTTATGGTCAGTAATTAATGGCATAATTACCCATCGACATAATGACAGCTCCTGACACGGCAAAGCTCAGGGGCAGGGCACTGAGTGTCGCTCAGTGTTCATTCCTACTCTTTTAGTTTGGAGGGTGAAAGCAGGCGGCTTTGGGGTTTGCTCGGAGCTGGCTACCCAGTCACTTGTGTAGTGTGGGTTGGGAAGCAGCAGCACCCCGCGGAAACCCACCCATCCCTTTGCCAGGAATTCTCCTGTCATTTCTTATTGCCCATTGCACCCAGCAGCTGCCTTCATCAGCTGGGCAACTCCTGAAGGCAATGAGCCATGGGAATTGAGCATGGCAGCCACGCATCAATGGGGCAGAGATGAGCCCTGCAGAGCTGTGTGAGCTGAGGGAGTCTTTCCTCTGCCTCTGGGCTGTTTGTGGGGTTTCTAAATCACCTCCCTTCCATGCAGCAGCTTGGCTGAACAAGAGTGCATCTGGAAGGTGCCAAGGGGGTTGAGTGCGCTCTGGGGGGTTACAGCAGGTGGGTACAGGCAAGCAGGGGCATGTGATGGGCTCTTGGGGCTGTCTTTCCCATCAGGAGCTGCACTTGGCAGTGCAGCTTCATTGGGTCGGATGAAGTCTTGAACCTCCTCTCTGGTCCTGTTCGACCTCCCAGCAGGCAGTGAGGGCATCCATGGTGAGGACAGGTCTCCCTGCCCTGCACTATCAGGGGACAGGCAGGCCCCAGGGACATCTGGTGAAGTTATTTTAGGGTTCATCACCTGCACTTGCTGCCCATTGGGAAGAGGAAGTGCGTTTCCCAGTATTTTCTCTTCTTCCAAGTCACGCAGTCCCGATGTGAGTCCCTATCCCTGCCCAGCGCAGCAGGCAGTGCCACCTGAGCCCTGACAGCCATCAGGGCACAGGGACACGGCTGCCTGCGGATCAGACCTTGGCTGCTCTTCCAACCCCATCTACTGGCCAGCATGGGAAAGAGCTTGCTGGGGAAATACGGGGGTGCAGAGTTTGCGGACAGGCACATAGAATCATAGAATAGTTCTGGTTGGAAAGGACCTCAAGATCATCCAGTTCCAACCCCCCTGCCATAAGCAGGGACACCTCACACTAAACGATGCCACCCAAGGCTTCGTCCAACCTGGCCTTGAACACTGCCAGGGATGGAGCACTCACAACTTCCCTGGGCAACCCATTCCAGTGCCTCACCACTCTAACTGGAAAGAATTTCTTCACATCAGGCACAATCGAGTCGCACTGACATGGTGATCCTTGTGCCATGGTCAGGAAGGTGGGACCAAGAGCAAATCCGGCTTCGAGGTGGAAGTGGTTCCTACTGGTATGAATCAAAGCACTTCACTCTGATTTTGAGAGGGGACCTTTGGGAGACCCTGTGGAGCCTGTACACAGAGGGAGAAGCTGCTTTGTGCTCAGCTGTGATTGCTGTCCAGTCTGTAATGATGTGTTTGAGTTGGTCCTGCTTCCCATGCTGGGTCTTAGAGGAGTACAGTAATGATGGAGGGTAGGGGGTGGGTCAGCATCCCTACTGCCTTGGCCTGTATGAACTCAGTGCATTCTCGGGCAAGATCCCAGATTTCTGCTTTCTCAGTATATTTTTCCCCAAAACCAAGAGCAGCAACACTATCATTCCTCCCTGAGAAGCCTCTGGGCACTCATGGTGTTCCTGGGTAAAGCTGCTTCACTTGCCTTCAATCTGTGAAGGGCTCAAGAACATCCCAGCTTGCTGAGATGGTGGCTGGATGCAGGGCAAGGTCCTGGAGGCCCAATGTGGGTGTTTTTATGAGCTCCCTCAGATTGGCTTGAAGCAGGTGCTGAAGGCTTAATAAAAGGTGTCACATAATCTGACTTCTAAGTGTTTTCACATTATTTAGGCACTGGGGGAAATGAGCTTAATCAGAGCCATCTGTAGAGATCTGTGATGTAGGACTTGAATGGCAGAGAAACTGGTGGCCGCTGACTCAGTCCCAAAGAAACTTGGCGGCAGCATTTTTACAAACCATATATACATATATATATACACACGTATGTATATGTGTGTATGGCACTAGTGGAAGGGCCTAAGTTAATCTGTGGGAAGAGATAAATGCCCCTCCAGCAGCCCTATGGAGATGCTTCCATCTCCTGAGTGGGTAGACCCTTGGTGTCACAGCGAGAAGGACATGGACCACAGGAGACTGTTGCTGAGAGCGGTAAGTAGCCATGTAACTCCTGTATCCCACTCTGATCCCTGGGACCAGGGACAGGACAGTGATAAGAGATTCTGGAAGTGCCTTTCCTGTTCCCAGGAGTGTATCTATGTCCCCCAGGGCAGCTGCCCAAAGCTTGTCCAGCACATCCTGCTGCTGACACCTCATCAGGATGGGGAGCCCTGCAAACCAGACGTGGGCTGTGTGAATGTCTGTGTGTGCCCCAGCAGTGGTGGGGAGCCACCACTGTGAGGCCGTGGTGAATCCTAAGGTACAAACGTGTCTATCTTGCCCTTAATCTCTTCTAAATGCGCACCGAGGCTGTGCCAGCTTTGTGAAGGAGTCTATCTTTGCAATTATCCCTGATCCCCAGTGATATGAGACGTTTAATCAGTGTCTCCTGACTTCTTGTCGGATTAGTTACCATCAGCAGATGTGTTTTCTGCTGGTTTGGGGGGAATCCAGTCATGGGAAAGCAAAGAAACTGTTCTTATTTCAGTGGGGCTGCAGGAGGAGGGAGGGCACTGAGGGTCTTATGGCTCTATGGTGGGGTACCCACATGCAGCATTGCTTCTGTGGGTCTCTGCAAGTCCATCTTGCAGCCCCAGTATCAGCATGTGGGGGAAGAGAGGGGAAAGGGAACAGGAAAAAGGGTCTGGGCTCCTGGGGAACAGCATGAGGCTCTTCCCCTTCCTCCGTGGGCAGCAATAACTTTGGCTGCTGCTCTGCTGTCAGCGTGGGCTGCACTTATCTGTGTGTGTGTGTCCCCTCCTGCTTTCCCAGGCTGCAGCCCTGCTCTGAAAGTGAGCCAAGGCATGGAAACCTAATCCAGCATGGGGGCAGCAAGCCTGGCCAGGAATGCTTTTGGGATGGCAGCCACCCAGTTTTCCCCCGTGCAAGTTCAACATGATGCTCAGCAGCATGTCCTCCTTCCCGTGCTGGGCAGGGGGGGGATGATGCCCTCTGAGTGCTGCTCCAGGCATGTGGTACCCATGAGAGATGCTGGGTGTGCAAATGAGGGGTTTACCCTGTGCTGTTCTGCTGCTGGGTTTCATCACCTCTTTCTCCAGGCTGCCTGTAGCCAGAGGGCTGTGATGCCTCCAGGCAGCAGCATCGCTTGGGGAAGAAAACCCGTTGTGGACTCATCCCTGTGGTGCGTGTAACATCAACGTGCTCCTTGTTCCTGCTTGGCTGTGAGTAGGTCTGGGAGGATGTCTTGGGGAGGAGGAACTGCCCCTCCCAAAAGGCAAACTTTAGCTCGCTGTTTTCTTATAAGATAAGGAGGAAGTTCTTTCCTGTGAGGGTGAGGAGGTGTTGGCACAGGGTGCCCAAAGTGGTGAATGCTCCATCCTTGTCAGTGTTCAAGGCCAGGCTGGACAGAGCCTTGGGCAACATGGTCTAGCGTGAGGCATCCCTGCCCATGGCAGGGGGTTGGAACTGGGTGATCTTAAGATCCTTTCCAACACAAACCATTCTGGGATTTTAAGATAATGTCTCCTTTGAACAGATCCATAAGGATACCGAGGGGAATAGCTAGCTCTACACCAACTCTGGGGAATGGCCGGTTGGGAAGTGTGGTGGGGAGCTGTTCCTGAGTTCAGCATCACTGAACGGGCACCATGGTTGGAGTCGCTGTGCTTTTGTTGTTCTTTTCCAAAAAATAGATAAGATCTGAGATATTTTCCCAGAAACCTCCTGATCTCTTCCCCTTCTCCCTGACAGAGGCTGCAGAGCAGAAATGCGCTTGGAGCCCCTTGGGCTTTTCCCATGGAGCACTTGGCTTGTTAAAATATTTGACATCAGGGTTCTTTATTACCTGCAATAAAATGCCTCTGCTAATGTTTAACATGCAGCGTGTCAGAGAAAAAGGATTGCATTAAAAACCTGTTTATGGGAGTGTTACTGAACTTGTAAAAAGGAGTAAAAGTGAATGATGACCGCAAACCTCTTCAGCTCAGTGACAGCAAAGGCACTGCCCAGCCAGATGGTGCCTGGCAAACCAGCAGAGAGCCCTCGGTCCAGATCTGAACCCAAGGCTCGGTGTAAGGATGAGCTTGCACCTCATTCCCTCCCTACTTTGATTTGCAGTGATTTCCGAGCCTGCTGCTTTTCCCCCCTCCAGTCTAGATTCAGATCTCCTCCTTCAGTCTGGAATCACATCTGTGTTGCACAGCTCAGCCTGCCTCGGGGCACTGCCCCATCCACTTGGCACTTGGGTTCAGCATTCCACGACAGCTTTCACCCGTTTATGTAGTTTGGGCAGTGTTTGAATAATACAAAACTAGGCTTTCCTGCAGCACATAGGTTTTTATGAGGCTGCAGTTTACTGTGAGATCTTCACTCCTTGTGGGTCTTGGTATTTTCATCCCATTGCATGAGTGGGGAATGAAGTGGCTGTGGTCCCAGGCGAGATAGCAGTGCTGTACCTGTTGCTCCAACAACCTAACAAAACCATTCCAGCCCTTTAGAAGCACGATTTGGTCCCAGCTCCTGTTCAAGACAAGGTCTGGGAGTGGCAGAGCTGTAATCGCATGGGCATGCCTGTTCTCAGAGCTCAGCTATTGGATTTCAGACAAGGGAGAGGAACAGCATCAGGTGCTGGGGTTTTTTCTGCTGCTGCTACTCCACACTCTATCTTTAATATCATTTTTATTGCATTTGAGATAAACAGCAAGTGGAGGAGTTCCCATGGGAATCGGGGTCCATCCACTCCTCATGTCAGTTTAGCAGAGGGGAAAGTACAGTCGTGTGAGAGTTGCCGGTGCTTTTGGGGCACGTTACATTTACCAAGGCTGGTTCACATTAAGCTGTGAAGCAACTGCTGCATCACCCTGTGCTGGGGGAGGAAGGGGAAAGGGCTGTTTCTCCTTGTGCTCTGCCAGAGCAGGGAAGGAGCAGAGGCACAACTGGTGTCAGTCACCTCAGCAGCTGCTCACAGCAGCTCTGAGCAGGCCATGGGTGAGAAAGGGGTTGTAGGACCCTCTCCTGACCACCCCTGCATGATCCTGCATGGGACCAATGTGTTCTTGCTGTCCCCACCTTGTTTGATCTGAGAGAGGGTGTTTGGGTTGGTCCAAACCAGATTTATGTAGCGTTGCCCTGACTTAGTCCTGGGAGAGGTGCCATGGTTCTGCATCCAGTAGAAATATCTCCAGTGCATTGGGTGGGCTTGCTGTTCCCCCATCTAGGAGGGAAATACAAGTTGCCTTGGATGCTCAGATACTGAGAACATCCTTGGGTAGGATGTCGGTCTGGGTGTGACTTGGGCACCATTACAGTCATGAAGCCAACAGATCAACTGACCTGTGGATGGTCTGCATCCTTGTGCGGTGATTCCAGAAGATCCCACATGGATATGCTCTATGGAAGTGGTTTCTGAAGGACAGATGCTGCTGAGTGCTGGGACAGGGAGGCTGAGCAACAATAGATGTTCGTGATCCACAGGAAATCTCCATCCATGTGTGATAGTGATGGACTTGGTGGCAGCCTCAGCAAACAGCAGTGTAAGGAGTGTGAAGGAGATGCGATAAAGAGCTGGTGGATGCAAGAGGCATGGGAGAGCTGGAGCATCTTCTGCAATTACATTCAGGAAAGCATCTGGAGGTGGTAGCGAATGGAGCCAGAGGGGACGTTTGCATGCACCCACTTCACACTGCCTCTGCCCCTGGGAGTTAGAGTGTTAGCTCTGGAAGAACTTCCAACTTTTATGCTGGAAGCTGAGACCTCAGTGCGGGCTCTGCCAGATGATGCCTGGAGAAAGAAATTCTTTTCTGTGGCTGCATTTTCGAGAAGCCAAAGTCAGTGAGGTTCTTCAAAGGCAGCACTGCAGAGGGGCCCCTCACTGCCATGCATCTCCTGTCACGAGCACAACCATGCTGCTCACATCTCAACTGGAAATCATATGTGAGGCAGCTGGAGATCAGTAGGTGAGGGACTGGAAGTGGGGCTGGGGTCTCAGCAAGGGTGTTAATGAGTTGTTTAGTGCAGCCTGGGGGGGCTGAGGTTTGGTTTCAGGAGCCTGTGGCTCAGCAGGGTGCTGGTGGGGTGTCCCCTGTGTCCCTGCTGGAGGTGGCTCAGCTCCCCCCGATCTCAAAGGGATCAGTGGTTCAGCATTGAGGAACCTTTGGACAGGAAGCCATCATCAGAGGCATGGTGTTGGCCAGGATGCTGTGTTGACCTTGTGCCCATAGGGATGCTCAGACCTGTGCCCTCTGTGCCTTCCGGAGGTCCTGACTTGGCCCATGTGTCACCTTCATATGACAGGGGTATGACAGACAGGTCAGGTCCCCTCCTTGGGCACTGCCCTGCTCCATCCTGGGTCCACCAGCTGATGCCCTGAGGAGGTGCAGAAACTGCACAACAGGAAACAGTCTCCTCCATGTCACAGAGATCTGCTCCCCACCTCTTGGTCTGAGGCTAGGGCTGGGCCAGGGGGAGATTAATAGGTGGTAACTGTGAGGTGAGACATGGATGGTCACAGTGCTCTGGATGGTGACAGATCTCTCACAGGAGGAGTTTCCAGACTTCCTGCAGCATGGTACATTGCATATTGGGTGGAGTAGGATGGAGGATCACGGATCTGGGTTCCTCCTTGTTCCTCATAAGAGCCAGAATGGTGGTGGTGGCTCTCCATGTACCTGCCAGGGATGTGCCCTAGTGCCTGGGCTCCCCATGATGCCATGGCCCCTGCAAACGTGATGGTGCTGGAGGCCATCCTGGCACTGCAGACACTGAGGCTCCAAGCTTCCCAAACATCACTGCCCTGTGTGGGCTGAGTCACCATCTCCTGGCTCTAAACCCAGCAGACGGTTTCGCCTCACCCCCCGCAGCATCCCGGTGTTTGCTTGCTGCTACCTTTGGCACTTGGGAGATGCTTAATGGGCTCTGGTGCATCCCTGGGGTGTGCTGAGTCATGGAGGGGAGCAGAAATATCCTCCCCTGCACATCCCAATTAAAACATGGAGTTTGCCTCTGGAGTGGGGCAGACCATCAGTGTCCTGCCAGTGATTTATGGTACCCACTGGGAGCATCCTGACATGGGGCCTCACTGGTGGTTGTTGTTCCTTGGGGGCTTCACAGCATCTGCTGAGTGGGACCAGGCAGCACGTAGGGCCCACGAGTGGAGGCAGAGGTGAATACCTCCTTTGACACCAAGAACTAGACCGAAACTATGTCAATGGAGAGAGCTGGGGCGGCTTTTCCTGTTTTTCCTGTTAGAGGCTTTGAACTGTGTCCTGCAGGGTCAGCACATGGGGAGACACCTTGGGCTTGGACGGTGGTGGTGGGGGGTGTCTGAAATCCTAGACCCTGGGAAAGGGGAGACTGATTGCCTGGGAGAGGTATGGGTGGGATTGCTCACAGCACCCATCCATCTCCAGGGCATTAGGCAGGAGGAGGAATTTGGGGGCAAGTAATGACCCATGTTTTCTAGAGTGATACAAGGGGCTTGGGGTGAAGGAGGAGAGCAAACGTGATGTTGGGGTGTTCTGGCTTTGAAAGGCTGCCTGTATCCTACTCACAATGTTGTGTTGGCTGTCTTAGTTGCTATGGGTAAGAGTGTGGTCTAGAAGGAAAACTATGAATGCCCTAAAGCATCGAGGATCTCAAAGCACCAGTGTAACTTGAAGGGGACCCCTTGGCTGCAACCCAGCTCTGAGCTTAGGATCCCCACAAGGGTGTCTCAGGATTTTCTGTAAGATGCTCACTGCCCACACTGGGCAAGTCAATGGAGGGAGCAATAAACGTGCACAGCTGAATGTGTAGGGGTGGATTTTAGGGGCAGGGGTGTTCCAGGGCTCAGCAATCCATTCCCCTGCCCTTGTCCAATGAAGCCAGTGCAGACCTCAAACCTCCCAGCTCAGTCCTGTCCAAACAGTGGGCAAAGCTGCTGGGAGAGGGTAGCACCCCAGCTCAGGCAGGGCAGGTAAAGCCTTGGGGCCTCTTATGACGCAGGTTCAATCCCTTCTGCTGCAAAGGCTGCAGTCTGCTTTTATTGCTACAGCCATAAAGATGCAAGACCTGATAGTATGGGGCCGTTTCTCCTGGTGTACAGAGAGGTGTTTTATGTTGTGCTTTGTTGTTCTGGTGGTGGAGAGAGGGGCAGCTCCCATTGTGCAATGCCTGGCTTCAAAGGGTGTCTGCAGGACAAAGCAGAGGGCAGAGCTGGTGAGTTAAACCTGGACCCCCCACCGCTGACAATGCCCATGTATGTGCAATACGGATGCTGCTTTGCAGGTCTGAGTTTGCTGTCGGGGGGTTGCTGACACAAAGTCAGCCCAGGGTTGCACCTTGCCCCATCCAGGACTCATGGAGAGGCACCGGCACTTCCTTGGGTGGCCTTTCCCTGCCACCCACTGCCCAGTGCGGTTATTGCTGCAGCGAACGCGTTTATTGGTGTCAGGTTGAGTTTCAGTGTCCCCATTGAACTCGCTGAAGCAGTCGGGGTTATTTTTGCTCTTCTGCTGCCATCTAGCGTGCGAAAGCCTATAGCACAGTGCGCTGAGTGGATTGGGGAAGTTAGATACGAGACAAACGGGACTGTTTCTTTCCTTATTCATGGAGAAAGAGGCACCAGCATCTTCCCCTTTTGCTCTGTGGGAGCCTCTCAGTGACCCATCAGCAAGGGGGGAGCCTGAAGCTGGTATTTTCGGGTAGAGCTGCTGAAAACTAATCCTAACGGGAGTAAGAGAATAACTTGTTATTGGATTGTTATCCAAGCCTCTTGCTTGGCACACCCTGCTCTGATGGGTGATGAATGTGCTAGTGGAAACATGGAGCTGATGTTCAAATAATGGTCTTATCCTTAGGTCACTGGTACAGAGCATGGCATCCATAGGAAGTGGTGCTGGAAACACTACTACCTGCTGCTGCCCTGTGTCTGTGCTGTTCCCTCATTCCAGCCTGGCCACAATAAATCCTGTTATAGGACATCCAGTGGCTTCAGAGCTCTGTTGTGTCACATCCCAGGACAGAGATGAGTAAATGCTCCTCTGCCCTCAATCTGTGAAAAGCACTTTAAGATAGAAAGTGCTGTGGGAAACCTCTTGCTGAACCGTTTACACCACTGTTCACATGACTTTATTTTGTACAAAACCCTCTCAAACCTTGCCAGAAGTCGAGGTTTATTTCCCCATCCCGAGGGTATTTAATCCTCATCTCATTAGCTTTCATTTCAATGCACAATTGCTGAGGAGAGAAAATAACCGAAATACTTTGTCTTAGGGAAAAGATCAGATAGAAATTTATCCCGAAGCCATCAGAGATGCTTATCGGCATGTTTTTCTCTCTTCCCTAGCTGCATGAGCTTGCAGAAGAACCAGTTTTGCTTGGCTTTGGCTTTCTGAGAGGAGAAATGATTGCTGGAGAAATCTAGCTGGGCAGCAAGTCTCTGCTCGGGATGGATTGATGGTTTCAGCATGGGATAGGAAAGCAAAAGCAACACTGCGTGGGATCAAGCTGGGGAGCCCCAGGCCATGCAAGGACTTGGCTCTGAGAAAGAAGTGAGATTTGGTTTATTTCCCAACAATTTATGCAGAAAAACATCTTCTGAGTGCAGTGTAGTTTATTTCTGCAGTTGAAACCATCTGAATCTCGCTTTCATCTACACCCAGCCCAGGTTCACATCAGTGTGTGCAGTTCTGGTGTTCTCAACATAGAAAGGACACGGAGCTGTTGGAGCAAGTCCGGAGGAGGCCACGAGGATGATCAGGGGCTGCAGAGCCTCCTATATGAAGACAGGCTGGGAAAGTTGGGGCTGTTCAGCCTGGGGAAGAGAAGGCTGCGTGGAGACCTCAGAGCAGCTTCCAGTATCTGAAGGGGGCCTATAGGGATGCTGGGGAGGGGCTCTTCATCAGGGACTGTAGTGAGAGGACACAGGAAAGCTGAGGTTAGATATAAGGAAGAAGTTCTTTACTATGAGGGTGGAGAGGCTCTGGCACAGGGTGCCCAAGTAAGTGATAAATGCTCCATCCCTGGCAGTGTTCAAGGCCAGGCTGGGCAGAGCCTTGGGTGCCATGGTTTAGTGTGAGGTGTCCCTGTCCATGGCAGGGGTTGGAACTGGATGATCTTAAAGGTCCTTTCCAACCCAAACCATTCTGTGATTCTATTATTATTAAGCCAGATTTCACCTTCTTCTTCAGGCTTCACTGAGGCTGTATCCAGGCATGGGGCTGTCTGCAGGCGGAGCGCATCAGGGCATTCATCCAGCCCTATCCACAAGAGCTGCTATGGGTCATGGGTAAAACTAATACTGGTAAAGTGACTTTTGGCAAAGCTGGAATAAACTTTGCTGGAAAACTACTTGAAAACTGAACTTCTGCCAAAATGAACTTTTGCAAAAAACAATAGGGAAGGGTGGTTGGTTTTGTCCCATTTTGGTACTTAGCAGCCACCATTCCCTTTCTTTATGAGGTTAAAATAGAAGAAAGATGCTCCAGCAGCTGAAGGTAGAAGCACAGAGAGTGATGGAGCTGGAAGTGGGAAGGTTTGTGGGGCAGATGGGGCCAAGAAGGCAGATTCCTCACCAAGTCACCTTGCCATGGTGAGGACACAAAGAGTTAAGCTGGAGGTTGCTGGGGGAGCTCAGGTGTGGCTCTGTTTTCCTTCCTGGCCTCCAGGATTAAAGCACCAGCTTGCCAGGCTTTGGGGAGAGGTAAGGAAATGCCTGTCCCAGGAGAGCTGCCCCAAACCTGGGGCTGGATGGTCCCATCCCTGCGGTGTGGGGCCACAAGGGCAGCACCTTCTCTGGGGATGAAGCTGGATCAGAGAATGCTGTTGATGAGGAAGGTGAAAGAGGTCGTGCGTCCGGGTTTTCCCTATGCAGGCTGGTTTTGGATAGCTCTGAGGGAGCAACCAGTGTTCAGGAGAGCAAAATATGTGAGATTGAATGTGACTGCTGCTTGGCCAAGGAGGTGGTGATGGTGGTGTTCTGCCTCGCCTGCCCAGAGCATCAAGCTGTGGAGCTGCTGGACCTTCAGCCCTTCTGAGGATACCAAGCTGCCGACCCACAGGTTAGAGCATTTAATTCTATAACCAGAAACCTGGTCCTGAATGAACAGCCTGGGTGAGTGAAGAGTGTGTGTAAGTATAACCCTAGAAGCAAGTTTGATAGGTAAGTGGGAAAGAGGCTTGAAAACCAGCGCTTTTTGTCCCATCTCTGTATGGATTTACTTTCTCCCCCCGGGAGGAGGAGGGCTCCACTTCCAAAACCAGTGCTTGTTGCCAGTGTGGAAATGGGAAGTTTAATAAAACTTCTGGTGCTGTGCATGTAGCAGATGCTGTGGCTGGTGCTGTGCAAAGGGCATCCCACACTGTGCCTGCAAAGCAGGGTGACAGAGCCTGGGAAGCTCTGCTGATGTGTGAGGGTCAGACAGCCTGAGATGAGTCCAGGTCTGCAGAGACCTTAGTGCCCTCACCCTGCAGGGATCCTTCCTGCCCAGTTCGAGGTGCCTGGCCTGAGATGCTCTACAGCAGTTGGGCAGGGCTGCACCAAGCACCAGTTCTCTGAGCCAGGCACTAACTGTGCTCTTCTTCCGTCCCTCTCCAAACTCCAGGCTGGTTTGAATCCCTCCCTCCAAGGGAGAGCTTGATGGAGTGGCTGTTTTGTACTCCTCTTCCAGCAGTGTTTTAAATCATGGATGGCAGTATTGCATTCCTATGGGCACATTGCCTGCCTTCAACTGATTAACAAGTGGTTTATTTCCTGCTGCTGGCACAGAGCTTTCTAAGGCTTTGAGAGAAGGTGCCAGTGCTGGGCAATACGGGATGATGGCTTCTGGTGCAGTCATCCAAGCTTGGATGGTGATCCTAGTCCTTTTTGCTGGAGAGGGCTCCACTGTGTGCATCCAACCCATACTGCAGGGCTTGGATTGTCTCTCCTCCTTGTTCTGATGGCCCCAGAGAGGGTGGTCAGTGATGGATCTCCAGTTTGTTCACAGGAGGAACTGCTTCAGACCCACCTGGTGTAGCAGTGAAAGATGAAGCCTCCTGAGAAAGCATTTCCCAGACTATGGAATGACACCCAGACTAGCATGGTGAGGCAGAACACAGCTGGGTTTGGTCCCTGCTTACTATCGGTGCCATGGGTGGTCTGCCTCCCTGTGCAAGGATGGGAACAGCTTTGCCCTGTTTCTATCAGGTGGTTTCTGGGGGGCATCATCAGAGCTCCTGGAGAACAGGGCTGTCTGTGGTGTCCTAATTTCAGATTAGGATGAGTGTTCAGAAGAGGTCTCTAGCACGGGACCCACTGGATGGTTTTGGGCAGTTCAGTCCGTGTTTATTAAAGCCAAGCAAGCAAGGAATGAACTGGTCTAAAAGCCACAATTTTGTCTGATATCTGAAGGATGAAGCCAACGTTTGATGCTGTCGCATGCGTTAAAAAGCCAAGGCTCCCTGGACTGAGCTCTTAACTCTGTGTGGATTTGGCTTTCAGGCATCTCTGTAATGCACAGTTACAGCTCCAGGGTGGATGCGTTTACATCAGGCTGAAGGGAAAAGCTCTCTTGAATCAGGTGAGTTTTCATGGAGCTCGGTATCTGCTTGTAGTTATTTCTGCAACTGTGCAAGCCTGTGCTTGCTTATAAAAGCTCTGTGCTGTCACCAAGGGGGAAAACAGAGGCTCAGAATAGTGCATGCGAAGCAGCCTCCAACCCACCTTGCTGCCCTTTCTCTGTGATGAGCTCATCACTTTGGATTCACAGTGTTCCACCGTGATAACAACACACAGCAGGCCAGGAACCCCTTGAATTTCTTTGATTTGCTGAAACTGGGACTTTTCAGAGGTCCTGATAAAACTTTCCTTAAGAACATGTTTCCAATCCAGGGGGGACTTTCTTGTCAGATCCAGGGAGAATGAGAAACAGCCAGGCAAAAAGGGCATGAACCCACAGTGTAAGCAACAGAGACCAAACTCCCTCCTCATCTCGCTTAAGACAAGATACATGAACCCATCATCCCGGTGAGTCCCCTGAGAACGGGGTCAGCCCAGGAGCTAACTCTGCTTTATCTTCTGGTGAGTAATTTCAGGTCTCATCCTGATGGAATGGGAAAGCTGTGGTGGTTACAGGATGTTCTGGGAGCTGACAGCCCTGCTTCTTGCCTGGCTTCAGTGACAGCTTGTGATGAGGCGTTAGCAGGTTGTGGGGTGATCAAAGGGAGAGGGGAGGGATTCTCTGGACCACAAGGGATGCTGGCTCTCACCCCAGCACCATCTTAGAGCAGAGGGCAAGAAAGACCAGGGATTTGTGCCTCCCCCCTTTGGCTTTATCCTGGCCTTTCTTTCAAATGATAAACAGCAGCAGTCAGCCAATAATGATTTAGTATGTGGAAAGCTGGAGCTTTATCGGTGTCCCCATCCTGGCTCCTTTTAAGTCTCCAGTAGAAATCTCATGAGTAGCAAGATCTAAACGGGCTGGGTTTGTACCCACACAAGGCAACGTGGCCGAACTTCATAAATCCCACCAGTTTATATATATATATATATATGTATATCATCCCAGGGTGCTCAGCAAAAACTATCAGGTACCAGAAGTGATGAAGAGAAAAGCTTGTGCTGGCTGGGGTCAGTCTTGACACGTGCTTTGCACCCCATATGTTAGCAGAGATGGGGCTCAAGCACTGGCACTGCAGTGTGTCTGGGATGCTGAACCGGGCTCCCTCCTGTTTCCAGGCAGAAATAATGTCTCCTAAACTCGTCAAAGCCGCCTTGCAAACAGCTCGAGTGCCTGTAGGTGGCACAAGAATGTGTCTGATGGCAGCTTCTCATCCAGCTCTGCATGGAACACTTGCAGGTCGTGGCGTCCTTTCTGCTCCCTGTCCCCATTGCTATATGTGGTTGTAGGTTGGAGGAAGCAGAGGCGCTGTGCAGAGCACCCCGAGCCCCAGCCTATGTCCCCAGGTGCTGATTGGGGTCAGACCCAACGTCTGCCTCCGCTCACAGAATTCCCTGTTTGGATGGAAGCTCTGGAACGCTGGCTGGCAGGTTCCCATCCTCTGGATAACACGAGGAGCCGCTCCTGCACAACCAGGGACCATTGCCCTGTCCCTGTGTGTGAATACCAGGTACCACAACCCCTTGGAAATGATGGGGCAGCAATTATTTCTCTCCTTCCTTTCATTCCTGAAGAGATCTGCAGGATCAAAATGATGGTGTCTACAACCAGACCACCCAACCACTCCATCTCTGCCCCCAGCCAAAGACAAGGAGTGATTTCCACCTGGATTTGGTGGGTTTGGTGCTGACCCCTGCCTTTCAGGTGGAAGTGGAGGGTGGGAAATGATTTGCGGAGATGCTGAGTGCACATCTCCATCAGCAGCGGTGCAGCGAGCTCTGGAGGTGTCTGTCTCCTGCCACTGACTGCAGAGAGAATCTCAGGGGCTGTCTTAGACACAGGAACACTTGGGAAAGAAGAATAAAGGTTCATGGATTAAACTCCCTGACTCTTACAAGGAATTCAGTTCCTTTCATTCATTTAAGGAGAACTAAACTGGGTCACGGTCATTTTCATTCTGCTAAAAAATGGTACAATGTGACTTATCTTAATGCACTTGAAAAACCAATTCAGATGAATTTTCTGGGGTGTCTTGCATAGTTTGCCTTTGGTTTTTTACGTGTTGATTAGTTTTATTGCACATGACCATGGCTTCCATCAAGCACAGAAAAGGCTCCATGTGCAGGCTTTAAATACACAGCTCATATGGTGGGTAACCAGGACAGAGAACGCTCCTGGATAGGTTCTGTTAGCAATTGCACAGAGTCCCTGTGATTAGCAGGGACCACTGGAGGTCTCAAGTCCAGCTTCTCAGCTGCGGCAAGCTGCTCAGGTACTTGTCCATTGGGTTTGAATATATGCAAAGATGGAGGCTCCAAAACCCCTCTGGGCAAACCTATTCAATATTTGACTGCCTTTACAGTAAAACCCACCCAACTTTCCCTTTTGTTTCAAACCCATCCTTTTCTATTTTTCTGTTTCTCTTAGTATGTGATGCAGAGCGGGAGATAACCACAAAGTGACCAGCACTGCCTTCTGCACCTAGATCATCCATCCTGTGAGGTCTGACAAGAGTTTGTATTTCAGCTGCTATCATTTTGAGGTTGAGATATATGGGGCTGTTTGCCTTGGCACAGGGTATACAGAAGCATGGACCAGACAGGTTTAGAAAGCAACAGCTGCACCTCAGAGAACAACTTCTCCTAGAGCATCCTGCAGCATTGGAAAGGGTTTTCTGTATGGCACAGTGATGTGGAGATGCCCCTCAAAGTGGATGTGTTTGGTAGGATGGAGACCTTGTTCTTTTACAGTCACCTGTGATGACCTGACCTTGCTGCTGCAGTATGAACCAAGAGCTATGAATGAGGCTGCTGCAGGCATCGCTGTGACAGAGCCGAGTCCCCCATGAACAGCTCAACCCCCTTCCTTCTCCATAAGCAGCTGTAAAGCGCCAGGGGTGAGCAGGGAGCCGGAGAGCTGCAAAGTGAAACCAAGGCTGAGGCAAGGAGCAGGCTCCGCGCTGCGGAGAGCCGCATCCGAGCACCCGCAGGAGGGTGCTCTCAGCCCGCGGCTTCCTCTCCCTCCTGCCTGAGCTGTGCGCTCTGCTAAGGGACCTTCGGGGACCCAAAGGGAACTTCGCAGCCCCCTTGCACCCAGGGCACAAATGGGTGGGAAGCAGAGAAAATTCCCTGCAGATGCTGTTGCTCTGCAGCAGGATGGGGGAAGCTGCGGGGACTGCTGAGAAACTCCGTGTCCGCCCTCCATAAGCCAACAAGGAAAGAGAAAGAAGCGTTTGCAAAGCAGTTTGCAGAGGAGGTGACTCCATAACTGCTTGTTCTGCAAGTGGGGAAACTGAGTCAGGGGATGGAGAATCCTTTTGCTAGTGGTCACTAAGGAGAGGAATGCATCTGGGTCTCAGGATGCCTGGTCAGCACTGGGCCAAGTGCAGTATTCATACCGAGTCCCTGCCTTTATCCCAGGCACTTTCAGCCTTGGGGCTGTGAGGGATAAATGTTTATTGTGCTGTAAAAAACCAAACCAGAAGTGGGAAGGTAAGGCAGAGCAAAAGAAAAGCACCAAGGCTTGGCATGTGTGCACAATTCCTCTGGTTTTCCTGTTGATCAAAACACCAAATAGAGCCAAACCAAAGCCATTGGCTGTCAAAATACAAATGTTTTAAGTTTATTCTTATTTAACTTTTAGAAAAAATATGTCAAATGGAAAATCCCCTTTTTTATGACCCAGTAAGTCAAGAGTTAGTGTTTCATAAAATGGTCCAACGAAATCCAGTGTCTCAGCGATGAAGTAGTGACATCTGGAGAGGAGATGTCCATTTCCATAGTGAGGAAATGGACATCTAAATGTGGACACTAAATTCCACAGTGAGGAAACGGACCCTAACCAGGGTCCTTTGCAGGTCTGTGGTGTCTTCTCCACTAGCAAAGGACAGTAAATGTGTAACTAAAGGAGAAGTTGCTCTGGTGGTGGGTGTGTAACAGCTGGTGCTTAGAAAGCCTCCTTGGTCTGTATTATGAGGAATGTCAAATTACACAATTAACTCAGTCCCTGTTGGTTTTAAGCCTTATGGATCTCTAATCCTAAGGGTGCACTCATGGATTTACTGCCATTTCACCAGTACTCTATTACAAGAGTGTTTTGTTCCAAGACACTAACTAGAGCATGGGGCTGTAAATCACAGCCATGCATCAACCCAGCAGAAGAGGATCTGATGCTGTAGAGGGTCCAAAGGAACAGTGTGGCTGAAGCAGGGGCTGTGTGGTCTCAGGGGCTTTGAAATGAAGGTATGAGAAGCACTGAGGTTCCAGTCAGCCTCTGTCAGCCCCAGAGATGGGGCAGAGCAATGCTGATTCTCCCTGCAGGAGAAGTTTCCATTCTCCGGGCAGCATGCTGCACCCACACCTGGAATGTCCCTGGCTGTGTCCATGCCTGCACTTGTCCTGCCAGAAATAAGACTTCATGTAGGAGATGTGCTTCCAGTTCATCCTGGCATGGGCAGAAAGGAGAAACAGCCACAGACCTTTCTTGTCTTGAGCTGTTACAGGCATGGGACCAGCCATGGACCCAAATCCCATGTTGCAAAACCAACTCCTGTATCCGGGCTCATTCCTGCTTCCCCTTCATCCCCACCAGCTTCCACTTCCCAGGCAGGCAGGGATCACGGGGTGGCACTGCACAGCCCCATGCCCCAGTGCCACAGCTAAGGGAAGAGCTGGAGAAGCCTCCACTCCTTGCTGGCTCTGCTGCTCTGCTGCTCTGCTCAGCTCTCACTTTAGCTTGGCAGCCCATGCCTGAGAGTTACATATTTTATCCCTGGAGTGCCAAGCTATTCCATCCCCAGGCTGCGTTCAGGGATTGGCATGCAAATCAGCACGCTGCTGATGCCTCAGACTGGGGTAATTAAAAGTGAAGTTGTAAAACAAGCAGCATCAATTTCTGGTGCACGTCCCCAGCAACACATGGTGATTGGACTGAGCGAGGAGACGTTTCCAGCTACGCAGCAAACTCTAAATAGCCTGGAGAGAATACATGGGAATTCAGCTTGTGCAGCAATTTCAGATGTCAAAACAAGTTTCCTTGTTAATATGAAACTATCTGGACTTTGCATTTTTAATTAAAGCTTTTAATTATCCAACTGTATTTTATTACCTTTTATGAAGACAGCTGCTTTAAACGCTACAAGCCAAATCTCTGCTCTGAAGCACTACTTGTCTGAGAGAGGGTTTCGGTGGTGAACAGCCTCCATTGTGAGTAAATGGGGTTGCTTAATTTAAACTAGAATTTACTGTCTCAGCCTGATTGAAACTTTTATGGCAGAGACAGTAAATAGCCTCAGTGGGAGCATTTGTGTGCCTGTGTCTGGGGGGGATGCGGTACTGGCATCCTGAGGATGTGCCCATCACACATCAGCTGCTTCTGGGAAGGGTTTCTCTGCCCACCTCACCTCCTTTCTCATGTTGTTTGTCTTTGAGCAATGGACCAAGACTGAAAGGTCCAGGGTGGAAGCCTCTTGCTCCTTTGTGATGGGTTTTGAGGTGCCAAAGCCCCTGGTGCTGCTGGTGGGTTCTTGCAGAGCAGTGGAGTCACCCTCTACAGTCCAGGGACTCAGGAACTCACTGGGCTCTGGCATGCAGGAGGCCAGGCTTTGTAGTTGGTCTTCTCCTGTGCCTCCTCTTCAGTGCTGTGATCACAAACTGCCTTTATCAAGAAATTGTGGTCCTGTTCGTAACACGGATTGCTTATTCATTGGGATCATGTTATTTACAACTGCAGTGCGGGCTGTCTAGGTTTACAGCATGCCAATAGTTTAACAGGTTGTAGAAGCTTTTATATCCTGCCTGTGCAAGAAGAGGCAGAGAAGAAAAGAGTATGTGAATGCAATTGCAAGGGAAAAGCTGGCAATCAGAGCAGGATTTCTGGCTGGAGCGTAGCCCTGTGCTAAGCTCAGTGCCAGCTTCATGGAGGGCGCTTCCATTCAAGACCTCACTCTTCATCACTGTCAAAAGTCAGCAAAATGAATTGGATCATCTGTAATTTGCTGAGAAGAAAGGCAAAGCAGGCAGCTTTTAAGCAGTGATGCAGGTCAATCCATAGCTCCTGAGACCCAGCAGGATCACAGGCTGAGGTGATGATAGCTGTGCACGAAGCTGAAAGGGCAGCTCAAGGCCCCGTGTGTGTGTTCCTGCATTAGAGCACACATCAAAAGCCTTGTGGCTGGGCAGGACTGTTCTCTCCAGACCTGTGTCTAGCTGCTGGTGATCATCTTTCTTCTGTCCTCCTTTGTGTTTCGGGAGGAGCTTAAGCTGGGATCAATACTGGTGGAGTATTGTTCAAAGGAGATGCCGTCCATGCAGGGACCAAAGGGACAGCGATGCAGGCAGTTAATGAGCCTGTCTGTATGCTGGTGCATGGGCTGGAGCATCAATGATTCGAGTGTCTTCTGGCTTACCTCGAACCAGTACCTGCACTGATAGCCTGTACCTGTGGAGCATTGCAGTGCAGGTGATAGCTGAGTTCCTCCAATGGATGGATTCAGAAGTATCTCCCATTTATCCCCAGTGAAAGCTGCTGTTTGCATTGAGGGCTGCCTTGTGCTTGGGGCTCTCTCTCTGATGTTTTCTCTTTTCCTCTTTTTTCTCCCAGCAGGACACTGGGAAGGGCACTGATACCCTGGCAGGGGCATGTCCCAGGAGACCTCTGGATGGAAATTACAGTGATGGGGATCATATCAAGCTGATGTGTGACATGTAGAATGAGCAACAGAGCACTGCTGGGCTGAGCCCAGGGCAGATGGTGACTCTAAATACTCATGATGTGAGTCCTGGTCAAAGTCCAGTTGTCTGGCCCTTAGCACAGACACAGTTTATTGGCCTCATTAGGAAAATATCAGGCATCATTTGATGTAATTTCATTTGGTTTTCCTTTTTCCTGCCTGGTTTGAGCCTGATGCTAACACTGAAACTCAACCAGCCCTTCTCTGGCATGGGCCTGGAAGGAGCTGGTGCTGTAGGTAAGCAGCAGATGCTGCTCTTGGGTGAGTGGTAAATGAGATACTCAGCTTCTTGTTGCTCCCAGTCTCCTCACTGGATAGAAGAATCATAAGAAGGAAGAGAAGACTGAAGGAGAATGAGAAAGCTGATGAACTTGAGAAATGGTGGCAAGGATGGAGCTGAAGTGGAGCTGGAAGAGACTCATTGTCACTTAATAATCATGTTCATGCTGCTGACAGCATCACCCTCTTCATTTCAGGGGTGGTTTTTAGAGGAAAGCAAGCACAGGGCTATGGCTCTGTGGGGATAACAGGGTGTCCAAAGGGTGAGCAGAACTTCACTCATTCCTAGTTGTGGAATTACATCAGCTGGGTCCTCATGGACCTGGCCAGGGCAGTGACTGTGCTGCTGATGGGGAGAGGGCTGGTGCTGTCCCTGTGCTTTACTGTCTAAAAGCACCAAGGACTGCAGAGGCACATGGGGACATAAAAATGGAGAGCTTGTAATGATGAAGATTTAATGCAAATCAAATGGACTTTTCATCTTAGCAGGAAAGTATTTACAGCCCATTAAGTAGATGGGAAAACTGGTCATTTTTTTTGGAGGGGAGCAGAGGAAAGAAAAACAGTGCTGTGTAAAAACGTGGCCACAAAAGGCTCTGAGCTGGAGAAATTTAGCCTGAGAAATTTATCAGCTTTGGGAATGGAAAACTCATCATTTCTATATAAAAATATATCACTTTTAATTACACAGCCAACTTCAGCTTTACTCATTAGCTACTTAGGCTACTCTGCCAAGTTACACAGTGGTGAGCTGGCTGGAATATTTTATATGGCATTTTATCCTGGATCAGAAAAGTCAGCACATGGCTCCATCAGCCTTTGTTTTCCTCGGTCATAGGGTAGGGAAAGGAATGCAAAAAGATATGGAGACAGGCTGGTAAGAGGAAGGGGTTGCCTGGGAGTGCGCTAATACAAACACATGGGTGCAGCTCTTTGCAGGGCTGATGGTGAGGTATCAGAGATGGGAACATCCCGGGTGAGAGGGCTCCAAACTCCCTGTTTTAGGTTTGACCCCTCTTCTCCACCAGGGTCACAGCCACATCTCCTCTGACTTCTGCTTACACCATCTTCAAATGCCTCTGATAAGGCCCTGCCTCCTCACTGGGATAGCTGATTTCTGCACCTCATCACTCTCCTTTCCAAGACAGTTTCTCTTAATGCCTTGCCTGAAATATTCCCATTTGTAGCTTCAGGCCCCAGCATTCCTTGTTTTACCATTTCCAGATCATTTGAATAATCCCCCTTTCTCCTTTGATGGCATTTCCCTGGAGGTATTTATAGCATTATCACACTCCCCATTTAATCTCCTTTCTTATAGACTGTATGGAATTACACTCCCCCATCTCCTTTCCTTTGCCTCCTGTGCCCACTCAGCTTTATGTGTTTGTAGCAGCTTGTTTTGAGCTGCCTCCAGGTTGGGGTGGCCCCTCTGATACTCCATAGGAAGCCATGGGTGAGGGCAGTCTCCTGGTGCAGCAGTGCAGGGCTGTGCAGAGCCTGGGGGCCACATTAGGACCCATGTAGTTTAAGGCATCTGTCAGCATTTCTCCAGGTCTGGAGAGCTTTCCTGGGAAGCCAGCAAATCCTTTGGGATTTGGGGTATTTTCTGAGCACAAAAGCACAACAATGTGAGTTGATCTGAGTGTGGGGGGCAGTGGAAGGGCACCCCACTGTGAACCCACACCAATGCACCCAAACAACAATCTTCCCTTCTTACCCATAGAAAAGATCAAGCAGAGCACAAAAGGTTTCAAAGATGTCTTTTTGGTCTACTCCATCCCTTCCACCCAGCTGCTGCTGCCTCCTTCCCCCCTCCCTTCCTATTCCTGGGGGCAGAAGAGCTTAATCCACCCATATGGACCCCATGGGTGGGAGCAGAGGGTGTCAGGGACTGCACAGGGGGAAAATGAAACTTGAAGCTCTTTTTTGAAGGCAAACGTGTCTGGAAATCAAAGTTTTGCAGGAAATACCTGTTCCCCATCCCCATCAGAAGCTGCAATGCTCACTTTTGTGTTCCGAGAGAAAAGACATTTCCAGTGCAAATGGGAAATGGTCGATGTTTTTAGAGCTTGCCCCAAAGGAGAGAGCCCTTCACTGCTTTTCTTTCCCTATGTTCTCTCAGGCCAAGCTGGATGATGGCACAGAGCTGCTGGGTCTGTAGAAGCTGGGTACCAGGTACGTGGCTTCACCTCTGTGATGCGCCAGCTACAGAGTTCTTGTTTCTTCCTGGTCCAGCCCTGATTTGGATGTTATGTCCCCAGAGATGGGCTCAAGCAGAGAGGAGCAGCAAAGACTTCAAGCAATTCCTTTGCCGTTTTGGAAAGCCTGAAGCTATGGGCAGCATTGAGGGAATAGGGGCTGCTCAGTGGAAAATACCAACCCCATGATAGATGCAATCCCCCTCAATGAGCAAAACCAGGTTACTGGGAAGAGGGAAAATAAACCTTTGAGATGCTTGTATCTGATCAATACATGTGAAAAGATACCACCCTGGCAGCATGATGCTGACAGCCAGCCAGCTTTGAAACCTGGGCTGGGGAATATGGGAAGATGGATACAGCTTTTCACCTTGAATGTGGGATATTCCTTTCAAATACAAAAACATTCCCTTCCCTTCCCTGCTTTCTGGCAAAGGAATTGGGAATGGGATCCTGTGGATAGGGTCCAGTGTAAACGTACAAACTGAAGGTTTCTCCTGAAACAGAGAAAAGGAGAATTTGTGGCTTCTAGGGCCAAGTTTTGGGTGGGATCTGCCTGGTTTTGTAGCAGATGTCCTCGGTGCTGTGGCTGTATTTTTCCCTCTCTGGAAACAGGACAGGACAGGAGGCTGAGAGTGCTGCCTCATGTTCCTTTCTGGCTCATAGCACCCAACACCTTGTGTCACCCAGTAAACTGGAATTAATGGGCAAAGTTCACAGTAGCATCATTGTTTTGCATGTGTGGGATATTGAAGGCAGCCCTCCCTTTTTCCCGTTACCTAACTGGCAAGAAATCAAGGGACGCTCAGAGCAAAAAGCAACAAAACCCCCCAAAACCTCAAGTCCTCTGTCAAGCCTTAAGTCATCTGACAGAGCAGTAAATAATGGATCTGGTGACCTAGACCTGCAAATATTTACATTCCCTTGGCTTGGCTGATAGCAGGGGTTCATCTTACCATGTCTCACCTAATTAGCAGAGGGCTACAAGAATCCAGAGGTGGGTTCTGGTTTCTTTTCCACCTCGTTTGTAATGCATGCCACTCTCTGCTTGCCACGTAGCATGGGTACATGTCAGCAGCAACACACGGGCATGGTGTGTGGTTGCGCCTGGGGAATGGAAGGACTCAAGTGCATCAGCAGCTCCAAGGCTGAGAGCAAGCTCCTGCAGCCACCTAAAAAGGTGCTGGCCTTGATCCCCTTCTATTTTGCATTGCACAACTGGTCTGAGGGCTGCCAGAGAGCCACAATTCACAGTGCACTCTGAGCTCCCTGATTTTAGGGCTCTTCATACTCCAGGGGCTCAGTGGCTGTATCTGTGCTCCCAATAGAATCATAGAACAGTTAGGGTTGGAAAGGACCTTAAGATCATCCAGTTCCAACCCCTTGCCATGGGCAGGGACACCTCACACTAAACCATGTCATGCAAGGCTCTGTCCAACCTGGCCTTGAACACTGCCAGGGATTGAGCACTCACAACCTCCCTGGGCAGCCCATTCCAGTGCCTCACCACCCTCACAGGAAAGAATTTCTTCCTTGTATTCANCTTCCTTGTATCTAAACCTCTCTGTTTCAGTTTGAACCCGTTAGCCCTTGTCCTGTCACTACAGTCCCTAATGAAGAGTCCCTCCCCAGCATCCCTATAGGCCCCCTGGGAACAGTTCCTGACATATGTGTCTAGGCATGGTTTGGGTGGGTGCTGGTTGGCACAGGTCAAAACCTGTGGTCTGGAATGTCATAAACAATCAAACTCTCTAGATTGCAAGTTCATGTTCAGGCTTGTGTCCTGGCGTGGGTTAGTTTGCATGTACGGAGGGAACTTGCTGGAGGATCACTGTGTAGCTGTAGGAAGGTGTGGTAGGAGAGGCGCAGCTTAGATGATAAGGAAAAGAAAGAAAGAAAGAATAAATAAAGGTGGAACAGTGACTGGCTGCAGTTGATCAAAGTGCAGTGGGATGAGTGGACAGAGCATGTCCAAGCTAACTCCAGCCCAGCGTGGGTGCAGAGGAACTGGACCTGTGCGGGGTGACATCTCCCTTTGGTTGCAGCAGAGCTCTCCTTTGGGTAGAAGCCTGACTGTATTCCTCAAACTGCTTCTAGAACAAATGGCCCTGAAATAGTTATGTGATGAAATTGTTAACATGAGCCATGGCACATCTTTACCACTCTTTCACTGATGTTTTTGCTCCAGGCAGTGCCCCAGAATTCCTCAACTTTTTAAAGGATCACATAGCCAGTTTGTAATGAAGAGGAGAAATCTTCTTTCTAACCCTAATGATAGGCTGGAAAGGGGATGCTTGAATACATAACACTTAGGTAAGTATGTTTCCATTGTTCTATTAAATCATAGTATACTCTTTATAACTGCAAACACTTTAACAGGGCACAGAAAGTAACTAGGAGCAGACCCTCCTTTTCCATTGCACAGAAGTGGAAGTATGTGAATTTGTAACTGCATTTGTTCTGTGGACCAGCTGACGTTCATGGACCATCAGTGGTCTGCACATCACAGCAGAGCAGCTCTCCAGGCCCACACACTGTGGGTGATGTGTTGCTGCCCAGGAGGTTGAATGGCTCAAGAAATGTAAACTGTGAACGCTTGGGCTCTCTTCCCTGCCTGCTCACAGCTCCTGCAGGAGACATGGAGACACATGGGAGCATGTGTGCCTTCAGGGCAGGCTGGAAAATCACCCCAGTGACTCTGGGCTGTAGGCTGGAAGGCTTTGGCTCCATATGTTGCAGTTAGGTAGGGGATAGAAGGCACCTGGGTTTGGTGAAGGCTGTAAGCTGGAAAGCTTGCAGCTTTCCGTGAGCTCTTGGTGTGCTTTCAATGCTAGGAAGGCCATTTAAAAACTGATCTCACTTTGTTGATTGGACCATTCTACCCAGCAGATGCCCAGAATCAGCTTTGCTGACAGCCATGCTGGTGGGGCTTCTACTTTCATAGCCCAGCTCTAACCAAGTGATCAATCAAATCCATCTCATTTCCATCTGTAGGTCACTTCACCTCCAGCAATGACACCTAAGGGAAGCAGGGCACATGGAGCATCCCTTGGAGCATGCACAGACACACATGCTATCCACTCCCAGCTGCAGCTATGCTGGGAGAGCCATTTCTCTTTATCATGCCGTTTTGGCTGCTGCTGAGCTGCTCTTCTGCCTGTTTCCCAGCACTGATAGCTTAAGCCTGGCTTGTTCAGCTGGAATCCTGTGCTGTGGGACTGCCAGAAGACCGGGAGGTGGCACAGACATGGCCAGGGATGTAGCTGGGACATGTAAGGTATTTGGCACCAGGGCAAACACCTGCAGATACACACACTGCCATGCGTGAGATGGGGTGTGCTGATACAACTGTACCGTGCAGCTTTGCGTGTGCCTCCACACATGGCTCTGCCTCTGTTCCAAAACCCCTCCTGATTTAGCTTTGTTCTTTTTCCTCAGTCTCTGACCAGAAATGGTGAGCACAGGATGAGATCAGAGACGGGCAGATTTCATCTCCTGAAAGCAAACCTCCTGCAGCTTGGTTTGGTTTTCTCGTGACCTTCTCTCAGCTCTGTGCCTGCAAACAGGAGGTAAAGCATTGCTCTGGGTTGAATATGTATTGCCCAGTGTGAGAAAGAAGGACCCAGACACAACCTGACTCTTCCCTCCTGCTCTGCTCATCACCTTCCATATCTGCATGGCAAAGCCTGGGCACTGTGTGCAAAGGCCGTTCTTCCTCTGGCATTACTTAAAAATGCCATTTTCTTGACTTTCATGGGCATTTCAGCAGCATTCAGCACTGCAGAGCCCATTAGCTCCACTTCTTGGCTGAAGAGCTTCTGCTGGGGCACCGGCTCTTCCCAGAGTGCAAATAAAACTTTAAAGGAAAGACAAGCATCCCGGGAATGCAGAGCTGTGTGACATCCTTTCCAACCCTAACTATTCTATGATCCTATGATTCTATGCTGGCCCAGCTTGGAGGAGCTCCGCCGCACAGCAATGGCCTTATGTTACTTCCTCTTGATCTCGGTGTGCAATGATGCAAAGCCCTTTGGAATTAAATTATTAAGCTGGTGATAAGAACATCATGCTCAATTTGTTGGCATTCCACTAAGATGTCACATGCATGATTTATATGGAGGAAGGGATAAAAAGAGGGGTACAATTATAAGGCTGACCTTACATAAATTAAGGAGAAGACCTGCACCCCCCCCCAAAGCCAAGCTGGTTTTGCTGGGGTGGATTGGGTTACCAGAACAACACTGCTGTGTGTAGAAATGCTGAGGGAAGGGGATTCAGGGGGCTGGATGTAGAGAGTCAGGGTGGATGTGCAGGGTAGCAGTGGGACGTGATGGACTGAGCTAGGGAGGAAAGAAGTGAGGAGTGTGAGTCTGGACAATTGCCAACCAGCAGCACTGGATCCCAGGAATGAGAACTATGGGAAAACAGCCCCTGTGCTGCACTGTGAGCATTGCTGTTGGGCTTCTCATTTGCTGAAATGATACCTCCAAAGTGTGTGCACTGGAAGGTGTCAGCAGAGAAAGGGAAGAGCTGCTTCTCCCTCCTTTTCTCATTGAGTTACAAGCAAAAGAGCTGCCACCTGATGTAGGCTTTTTGTCAATAGCTGGGGTAAACCCACCCTCAGATTTGCCTTTAGTGGCCTTTCCTCTCTAGGGTGCTTGATGCCAAGGAGGTGAATTAGGATCATCTGAGTACCTGGGGAGACAAGAACCGAGTCACTGCATTGAGGATGTGAAGGTGCACAGTGAGGCAGTGAATGTGAGGGGATGCAGCAGGGTCATCAAAGCACAAGATGTGGCAGCCAGGCTTTCAGAGATGGTCCAGCTGTTTTCCCTGCCATCTGTCTCATGTAATTCCTTTTGGCTTCTTCTCCATAAGTCGCCCTCATTGTCTCTGCAGGGCTGATGGGGGTCTTGCTCTCAAAGATGAGTTTGATAATGACATTATGTGCAGCCAGAAAAGAGCCACCTTTACCAATGGGTTGCCCAAAAAGCATGCATTGGAATTGTGACCTATTGGGCCTTCAGCTACTATGTGCTGGACCCCACACAGCCCTGTCAATGCCTCTTTATCTTACTTCACCATGCTCCCTGCTTGTCTAGGCTGGGGTCCTTGCATCATTCTTACAACACTTCTCAGCCTGACCTGTAATGCCCTCAGTTGTACAAACAGTCACATGAGTGAATGTTATTCATGTCTCATACAGAGCTTGTACTATGTCTTGGGCAGTGTATTACAAACTCTTATAAAGAAAAGCAACCGAATAAAATGCAGTCAGCTTTACTCAAGGGCCAGCATCCTCGCTTCTTGTGCTGCAGCCAAGGAGGCTCCGACGGGGCTGTAATTGGTTGTACACAATGGCTCTCTGTGGCAGACAGGGAATGGAGAGAGCTTCCCTTCACGCAGCAGTGGCTGCAGTGCTGCAGCCTCAGCAAGCAGGAGCCCCAGGCAAGTGCATCCAAGGGGGCTGCAGCAGCTGGAGGCTGCTGAAGGCACCAGATGCAGCAGCGAGTCTAATGGCTCTTTCCCAGTCACCCAGGCATGAGGTGGTCAGGTCTCCAGAGCTCCTCAGGCTTTGCAACCAAACATCAGGTGCCATTAGGGAGCCTAAACCCCTGAGCTCCCCATCCCAATGGTTCATCCCAAGCACAGGCATCAAACACACTTAAAGCTTGTAACAGAAACTCTTCTTCCCAAATTTGCAAGGCAGGGTTTTATGTCTTTTAATGCTGAGTAAATTAAGCATGATGCTAAGACATCCTGGCTTGGTGATAAATGGTGTGTGGAGAGAAGTTATATGGGGCCATCACAGGGCACTTTATTGGTTGCCACTTGCAAGCTGCCACTTCATTCCTTATTTATCTTTGGAATTAATTTTTATTGATTCCTTCCCCTTCCATTCCCCCACCACAGAAATGAGGGGAGGACAAACAAAAGCGGGTGCAGGAAGACAGGACACTGGCTGGCTCAAGGGGCTGTAGTCAGACTCAGCATCCCACCCCAGGTCACTGGTTGAACTGGTCCCTGCAGACCTGTGCCACGTGAGCGGTGTGACATCCCGGCTGTGGATCCAAGTGCTCCTGCTGTATAAACCGTCACCCAGGCCGGGATGCTCATGAGGAGTGAATGAATAAGGCAGAGGAAGGAGCTCAGATGTGGCGTGCCTGGGAATAGCCCTCATTAGTCCTTGTCAGCAGTGGATGGTGATCATGCAGCCCCACAGCTGCTGGCCAGCCTGGTCTGGTGCAAGCCCCTGCTTTAATGTGGGGTTTAGAGTAGGGTTTACAATGCGAGTCTAGAGAGGTTAAGGATCATGGGCACTGTGGCTCCCTGGCACCAGCCTCCCCTTAGTGCTGGTGGCCCTGGAGCTGAACATGGGGGATTCAGGGCACCCATGAGGGGTGTCAGGGATGGGGGGACTCAAGTCACCCTGAAGGGGTGAGTGCCCAGAAACCCCGCAGAGGCAGCTCTGTCTTGTCTGACCCTATGGACACAGGAAGGATGGTGTGAGCAGTGCCCCTGACCATGGCTGCTATCACCTCCCCATACAGTGCCAGTTGCTCTGCAAGATGAATGGGAGGGCACAGGAGGAACCGCTGCGATTAGCCTCTGATGCTCTCAGTAATCAGCTGGCACAGCATCCAAACACAGCTTGCTTGAGCCTGGTGAGCAAAAGTTGGGGGGAAAGTGGCCACTTGAGAGCACTCAGTGTCCCCTTCTCTCCTCTCCCCATGGGCATGCACTTGTGTTAGAGTGCCTGAGTGCTTTTATTTCTCTAAACCACTTTGAAGTGGAAACCAAATTGCACGTCTCCCTCTTCCCCCTTCCCGGCTCCCCTGAGCCCTCCTGGTTTTAATTAGTTCCATCTGATGTTCAGAAGCTTCCAAGAAAGAAATGTGCTTTTAAACAAGTTGAAAGGAACGGTGGTGGCAGAGTACAGGGAGCTGTCTCACTGATGCGCAGCCTGGCAAGGGACACTGAGCACAGGGCTTTGCCTGCAGCCAGGCTCTGTTTCCCCCTCTGGCCATAGAGACAGCCCTGTTGTGCACATTTGCCCATGAATTGAGGTTTGCACTCTGGTACCTTTGAGCAATGTGCTGAGATAAAGGATCATGGAGAAATACGCATTAGTCTGCTTGTAGAGGCTTCAGTGTTCTTCCTCCTGCTCCTCCATGTGCCCGTGCTTTGCTCTATCCTTTTTGTCTCTAGTTCAGCTTATCACCCCAGGTTGAAAGAAGCAGTAATGGACAAGAAATGGTATCTCATAGGCATCTTGTCTCTTTGCGTACAAACACTTCACCTGGCGGTATAGAAACCTTTGCTGAGAAAGGCTGCATTATCCCTGTTGGAGTGTGAAATAACTTTAAAATCAAGTCCTAATTCATTTCACAAGCAGGAGAAGAGGCCACAGTCTTATGGGAATGGTACTAGCCAGAAACATTGGGGACAACAGGGCTGAAGCCCTCTTCAGGGCTTGCACTGCACATCTTCCTCTTCTCCCTGTCCCCTTCCATTCTATACCACTGTTGCCAGAGGAGGCTTTTATTCCCACTTAGTTTAGCTTTTACCTTGTTTTCCCTTGTTCTCCTGATAAACCAAGCCAGTAATCCTAGCGGTGTTTGCTCTTTTCATTTGGGGAACAGTGAACTGAAGCACATCCCTCTTATCTTGTTGTAATTAATCTGCTGTTTTCTGTTCTTGTTGTCAGGTATTAAGCTGCAGTGTGTCTGAGACTGTGGATTAGGTGAATGAGCTGATTGCAACTGCACCTCCTGGTCCTGCCAGTGTCCCGGCAGAATTCCAGGTGCTCTTAGTGCAACCTGGGCTCATCTCACATGGAGGGAGCAACAGGCAGACTATAGGATGTCCTCTAATCATCCTATTCAGGCAACTCAAAACCACTTAAAAGAGCCATAGAGGGATAAGCAATATCCTGCCAACATCAAACATGTGCGTTTCCCATCTGCCTCCGTAGGGTACCCCAGTGTCTCCCTTCTCCAAGGGAGATGCTGCAGAAAGCTCCCACTGCTCTGCAGCTGGGGTGCTGATTCCCGCTCTGCAGCTGGGGTGCTGATTCCCTGGGGAGTCTATTGCCTGCCTGAGCAATGTAGGATTTAGGGACCAGTTTAGTGCTCTTTTGTCCCCTTCTCACATGCCCTAGGCTCTGTCCTTCTCATGTTCAGGGATGCTGTGACCCTCTGGCTCTGCTGCACTCAGCAGGTACCACTTGTTATGCCCTCAAGCGTGGGGTGTCACACACTGACTGGTGTTCAGGTACTCCAGGGGTTATTCCGGTTGCTCCATATGTGTGTCATGCTATGAACCAAAGCTGCCTGCCTGGGCCCTAACTTTGTCCCTGGGTCCTTGTTTTGCAGTTTCCTCCATTTTTATAGATACTGCATGAAATGTTAGGCTGGGAGGGGTCCTCAGGCAGCCACTCTTTAAAATCCCCCCTCTCCCACATTGAGGATGGATCATATAAAACCACAGAGAACCTCAGCTGCGGGGAGAATTCATCTCAACCCACCCCCCCAACTTGCAGCGCACAGCACCTCTGAATTCGGGCTATACCAGCCAGGACCTTATCCCAAAGAGCGCAGCACGGAGAATCTGCCTTTACCTGCCCTTGGGAGCATCCCTAAGTGGATTGGCAGGGCTCCCGACCAGGCAGGAAGGGGTTAAGGGGCTGCTTGACCCGCACGTCAATCAGCGCGTTTAAAGGAAGGGGCGGGAATAGCGCTTCCCTCTTCCCAAAGCAGCAGGTAGGGATGGGAGTGGGCGGTTGTTCGACCCGGTTAGGCCTGCCCGTGGCTTTTTCCATGGTGGAGTTCCAGCTAAACGCTGGCCTGAGACCCAGGTACTGCTGTCCTCCTTTTCTCCCCAAAGGATGCAAAGAGCTTGGGTTTCTTTGGTTGGTTTTTCCGTCCCTTTGAGGCTGGTTGGAAGTAAATACAGAGCCTCTGCCTGCTTGGGTAACTACGCCTGTGTAAGCCATGTGAAAACATAGTTTTCCTCAAGGAAGCTGTGTTTTCCTTGAGGACTCAAAGAAGCTGTGAGGTTTGCAGCTTGCAAGGCTTGGGCATGGGTCTGGGTGAAAGGAACTGTCCTGGTTTTGTGTGTAAGTGGCTCCCACACGAAGAGATTTACTTGGCCAGCTTGGTTCTAGGTGAATCTCTGGCGGCTCTGCACTAGCTCCACTTGGACTAGCAGCAAATGTGCCCTTTGAGGACCTGCCTTTCAGCTTTGGACCTGTGTTCTGGTTTATGTGTTGGAAATACCTCTGTCGCTTCAGTGCATTTGTCTGGGTAAAGGGGTTTGCATGCTGGTACCAAAAGGTTGCCAAGCACAAAACCCCTCAAGTGCCAGGAGGCTGATGGAGCCCCGCTCCATTATAGGCCATCTCCTGAGGTGATTTCCTCCTCCAAAGAAGTGTTCTGCTCTCAAGTGTGATTATGTGGTGTCACATTAGTGGGAGCTTTGCAGCTGTGCTTCCAGCTGCTCTTTCCTGGACAGTGTCCTGTCTGTGAATGATTAAAACAAAATATATGGAGCCACAAGCACATCTGATGGCTTGGTCTGTGTTGTATCCACAGACAACAGACTGGGAGGAGGAGAGGAGGCTCTAAGGGATGTATATGTCGATGCTCTAAAACCTATCAATGAAAATGAGTTACAGTCGTACACCGTTGAGAAGTGTTTTGTATCAGTTTATTATGCAAAAACTGCTCAAACCATTGGAAAGCTTCAGTTTCTAAAAATCAAACACTCTCATTTTGCTTTCAGATCTGGAATTTGCTCTCTGAAGCCCTGGATGATCTGGGAGTCAAGGTAGGCTTGTGAAAGGGGTGTGGGGCAGTGTGGATCTCTGAGTTGCAAGTTCTGGCTCAATGCAGTCATGGTTAATTAAAGGCAGGCTGTGTTGGTATTGAAAATGCAGTCACCTAATGAAGAAATAGGGAACACCATTCTCTCCCAGCTTATTGATGAGTTTGCTTGTTTCTGGTTTGCACTTCATTAGCCCTTCCTCCACACGCCTTGATCTCAAGGAAGAGCAGTGTCTCCTGCGTTTGGTTTTGGATTATTTCTTTGGGGCTTGGAAGTCAGCAGCATGGTCTGGGTGATACTTGGTCATGTTGGTGTGCGTGTCTTTGGGCTGTCACAGGATGCAGGTTCTCACCTCTTGACTTGCCTTTTGGCATGTGGCTGAAGAGGAAAGATGGGGCCTGAGTCCTGCTGCATGGCATGTTGCTGTGCCAGCTGAATGAGAGGAAAGATAGGAGTGCTCAGTGGAAAACAGCGTTTACAATTCTTCACTTTGGTTGTTCCTCATGTAGATGTGCTTGGGTATTTAAGGGCCCCCAAAGGGCTTCTTGCAGTTATGTATGTCCCAGTTGTCACAGGTGATGGGTATTGTAGGACTCATACCACTAAATGAGGACCAAGTGTCTAAAGGCTGATGTGGTCTCCCTGGACTTCTCCCTGACCTGTTGGTCCTGCCCCTGTGTCTGTCTCTACCCTTCTGGCCCTTTAAGCTCCGTGAGCCTGTTTCTTCTGTCTTTATTTCTCCTTTTCTTTCTACCTCCCACCATGCAGATTCCCTTTTCCTACTCTTCATGGTAAGCAGCCTTGGTATAGCATATCCTCCCAAATAGCTTGAAGCTATCTGGGGAAGTAATTTGACCAGAGAGATGTGAGATTCTTTAGTGAAAGATGACTTGATGGCATTGTACTGTTTCAGGTATCTGTTCATGAATGGGGAGTTATTTATGCCACTGCAGTTTTGTCAGGGTGTTTTATTTGAGCTTTGATTTCAGCTGCTTTGATTACAGTGAAAATGTTGGCAAGAGGATGCTGAATCTTCAGAGTAGAGCAGAGCCAAATTTAGCAATGTGTTTCACTGAGGATGAGATTTGTTTTTGCAGCAGCTGTAGGATCTATCCAAACTTTTGCATCCTTTAATTTGGTGAGATGCCCTAGCAAATGAATACTGCATCTTACTGAAGTCTGCGAAATCACAACGTTGTTTTAATTAAGGCAAGTCCTTGCTCTTAAAATAGTCAAATTAACTAACAAGAACTGAATTCTCTGCCAGTTTCCTATATGTTTGCAGTCATGTTTTCTTTTCCTAAAAGGTACTTTCTCTTTGGAAAAGGCAAACTGGCTTCCTTGGTTAGAGAAGCTGGAATTGCCCCTCTGGAAAACATTCCCTAATAGGTTTTCATAGCATGCAGGTTTGACTTTTGGATTCCTTTCAGTTGCAATAATATTTTAACAGTTGTTTCTGACAATTGTGGGCAAATATTTGTATATCTGGATGCTCTTTTAGCGGATGTTGTTGCTAATCCTAAACAAAGCTCTTTAAGACTGCGGGCTTTGGGTTTTCATGAGACTTGCTTTTCATCATATCTTCTGCAGCTATAATTTAAGAAGAAAACCCTACAANCTGTAGCGGATGTTGTTGCTAATCCTAAACAAAGCTCTTTAAGACTGTGGGCTTTGGGTTTTCATGAGACTTGCTTTTCATCATATCTTCTGCAGCTATAATTTAAGAAGAAAACCCTACAAATATAATTGATGCTCTGTCCTCTAATAAATAAATATGTGATTCTATAATACAGCATCCTGAGTAGTTAAGCAACAGCAGGACACCCTGCTCTGGGTTCCACAGGTATAGCCTTGTGCAGTACTGCACCTAAATATGTACTTCGGACGTGGGAGTAGTTGCAGTGAACTCAATACATCTACTACAGGTTTGAAGTAAAGCACTTAACTGTTTTGTGTGGCTGGAACATAAAAGATCCATAAATCAGAAATGACTGCATTCCACCTTTCAGCCCTGCAGAAAACTGTTTTAACTCCTTTAATGTATGCATTGTACTCCATCATATAACCCAGTGAATTGTCCTGAAGGCAGCTTTGCAGAGAGCATCTCATAATCATCTTCAACAGAGCATGGGGAAGCTGGAGAAGTTCAGATGTAAATTAGTGATCTATTATGCTGTTTCTGCATGCAGTCGTACATGAGCCTTCAGCTCTTAGGAAAGCAAGGAGCTTGTCTGTACACACACTTCCCTTCTTTGGGAAGAAGTGTGTTCTCTGACTCAAAGCAACGTTGCGTTATGCTGTTTTACAAGTGTTTATAAAAACATCTTTCACATATTCCTGCATGCTGCACTGGGAGATGTGGGATCCTTTTCCTTTTCCTTTCATGAGTAGCAGCGGTGTGGGGGGAGCAGGAGGTAACTGGTTAGCTTTGCAGCTCAGCTGGTAGACTGCCTGGAAGGGAGCCAGGGGGCCTGGGTTCAGTCCTCTGATAAGTCATCAATTTCTTTCTCACCAAAAACATCTGGTTTTGGATGCTGAGTTATGAGCTAATATTAAATACAAAAGTTTATAGCATCACATATATAATATTGTTGATTAGAAGCATCAAGTAAAGTAATTGACCAGAGGGGACTTGGTGTGAGCAGCTGGTAGAGCATCTGGAGGGGAGCCAAGGGGCCTGGGTTTAATTCTCAGGTCATCTATTTCTTTCTCACCAGAAACATCTGGATTTGGATGCTGCAAAGCTACGGAGTATTGTCTCATGCAAATGTTTCTGGGATCACGCTTTTTCATGGTAATGTGATTCCAGGAACATTTCCATTAAGTATTTATACCCAGAGAATCCTGTAAGAGTGATAAGGAAAAGGTGCGTTCCTGGATCCTGCTGAAATCAAAGCTCTCTTCTGTGGCGTTGTCATGTTTAACCAGATGCTTGCTCTATGGGTGCTGTTCTGAGTGGCCTGAAGTGCATATTTATGTTGACCCTCCTGCAAACCTGAAGCACAGCAAAGTAAGGTGAGGCGGTTTGCCTGTCACCGGTGCCTGTGGCTGGCAGGATGCTGCGCAAGGGACAGGGGATGCTCCCAGCCTGGTGCGTTGGAGGCCGGTGCTGCCCTGCCGCAGGCCCTGAGCACTCTGGGCACTAGGTGTCAGAAGAGGCTCACGCTTGCTCTGCCTGAAGCCTGGTGGCAGAGTCCCTGGGCTCTGAGCTGTCACCAGCCCCAGGGCTGCAGGGGAGCAGAACGCTGCTTCCCACAGCTCGGAGCATAGCGACCCGTTCTCAGCGCTGTTCGCAGGGGGGTGTTGCTCTGCCTCCTGAAGCTACTTTGCTAGAGGCTGTAATGTTGGAGAAGCAAAAGGAAGCTCAGGTTTAGAGCAAGCTGCTGCTGCTCTCCGCTTGTCCTTAGCTCAAGTGATTTCCAGCTGTGATTGCTCCATCACAGTGTGAGAATGGAGGCCTTTGGGAATTGGGGTAAATCTTTCCAAAGGGAAGTGTGTCCAATTCCTAAAAATTGCCTTTTACCTGCACTGCAAAGTCCTGCCTGGATTTCCCAGACAGTGAGTGCTGTTGGCAAGCAGAGGACTGGATCTCACCTGTGGCAGGTTTGATCCCCTCTTTTAACTGCAGTGAAGTGTCACCCATCCGCATGAGCGGAAGATCTGGTCTCTGGGAATGAAATCGGGGAATTATTAATAACTTAGCAATGAGCGTGATTTGCAGGGGTTGAGCCAGGATGCAGGTATGGCACACAGCACTGGAAACCTCTGGCTTTGCACCATTCTGCCAACCTCCGCAGTTACTTTTTGATGGCCCCATGCCTGCATAGTACGCCAAGGTCTTTTCTGAGCCACTGGCCGTCAACCTCTGACTGGAGTTCAGATTATCCCTTATTTAGCTATTGAGCAGTGCTAATGTGAGAGGACACTGAAGAGTGAGCCGTGCTCGCCAGTCCTTTGGCATCTTTGCCTTTAAATTATTAGGCAAAGGTACAGCCATCTCTCCTTAATTATCCTGCAGAATTCTCACAAGGATCTCAGCTTGGTTTTGATTAAATAAGCCTTCAAATGGAAGTAAAACATTTGTCTACCTGAGTGTCCCAGCTGAAATGGTTTAGAACATCATTACTAGGCTAATTCCACCATTCCTGCCCCTTTCCTCTGAGTAAAAATACCATTTTAAAAAAGAACCAGAATGGGATATTTCCAGAGGAATATTACATTTCATAAGTATGGATTTTAACAGCCAATCTCAACCAAACAATGCACTGTATGGTGCCAGAAATAATAAATCAGCACAGCTCTCGGGACTGAAAGGGAGAATTCCCTCTCCCCTTGTAGCTCCTTGGAACTTTAATCTGAAATATGCCCCGAATCAAAGGATAGCTTATTGGTACATAGGAATTCCCATGCTTGGTCAAATCTGATTTCCACAGAGTCTAGCACTTTGCTGCTAGCAGTGGCCAGAACCAGATGCTGCAGAGCAAAGACCAGAAAGAGTTGTTGTGGAGGAATGTTTGCAGTAACATGTCTGCAGAGAGCACTTAATTTTGCTGACTTTAATCATTTTGGAAGGACTTCAGTGCACCTGACCTTAGCCATGTAGAAATTGCTGCCTGCTTTGCAGGCTTCTTTTTTAGTGCAGAGGCACAGGAGGTCTCCAGAAGGCAATTCACTCCTTGCTAAGATACATTGAGGTTTGCTCTTGATTTGGTTGGAGAAAGCCTTAGTGTTGTCTGAAGGTAAGTGCCTGAATAAGGCACAAGGAATCCTAGTGACCTTTTCCTACTCATGAGGGTGGACATTTCTGCTGTAGCATCTTTCTAAGGTCTTAGCTATGAGGGGATGTATCTGCCTCCAGATGATTTCGTCTTACTGTGAGGGCTTTAAGTTTGGGAGGGAGGGGAAGTGGTCCAGTGGCTGTTGCCAAGACTGATGCTCTGTTTCTTATGCAACTGTCTTCTGTATTTCAGGGAAAATCTATTGGCTTCAGTGGCAGCTGGGAGCTTTTCTCCCATGTTTAACAAGGAGGCAGTAAAAATGGGCACAAACAAGACAATTCTTTCTGATGAATTTCACAAGGTGGGAAATGCCCTTCTGGTGCCTGGTCCATCTGCTCTGCTCACGAGAGGATGTTCTAAGGGCCTTTTCCCTTGTGTTTTGTGTTAATACCTGTTCCAACCCTGGTTGTGTGTCTGGTGATGATGGCAAATTTGGTTTCAGAGGTGCTGTTGTAGATAGAATCATAGAATCATAGATAGTTAGGGTTGGAAAGGACCTCAAATCATCCAGTTCCAACCCCCCTGCCATGGGCAGGGACACCTCACACTAAACCATGGCACCC
>NDXB01012153.1:7964-25818 GCA_002631895.1 Agapornis roseicollis
CAAAAAAAAAAAAACAAACAAACAAAAAAAAAAACTTCTATATACACTACCTGAAAATAAATCCTTATTAACTGGTTTGGAAATAAACTGTTATGATTTTATGAATGTGTAATCTCTGCGTTTTCACTGTCTTCTCCTCAGTTTACTGAGATCTATGGATTCAAGACACACTGTTTAGAGGAGGATCTGACTGTCATATAGCTAAAATTGAGATGAAGTTTTGCTTCTCTCAAAGACAAATTGCCTATTTCAGTTTCTGAACTAGCATTTAAATTACGAAGTCTTTCATATTTCAGTGGACTTCTCATCCCCAGCTGATTTTCAGTTAGGTTCTTAGTATTGCAATTCATCACCAACCACAATAGATATATCCTTCACTCACAAACATGGTCAAAGAAGGATAAGCCACTGTGTTTCCTTAATACAGTATCATAGGTGAGATCATTAACAAATCACAAAAATATATGAGGAGACAGATATTTAAATGTTGCTAAAACTTGACCAACATTTGAAGCTTTTTGAACAAGAGCTTTTGGAAGAACCTAGAGAAAAAGATGAACAAATTATTTTGCTAGGGAACTTAACTCTAAGAAAAACAAAAAAAAAAAAATCATTCATGAATTATGAAAGTGACTGAAAAATTAATGTTCTTGTCATGCTCTTTAACAAACTGACTAAACCCACAGATGTTACTTGGAATTTATTTTATGTGCTTCAGAGTTTTTTACTTGCATAAAGCCTGAATTTTGCAAGTTTATTGCTGAAGAAAGTAGGAAAAGAAGGAGACACTTCCTATTATTTTAACCAAAGGAAAAAGAAGGTTGTTGAGCTAAATTAATTTTAGTGTTTATTGTAACCAAAATCCTTAAACCATCAGTAGGAAACATATAAAAACATAGGTTTGTATAAATGAAATGCTTTTTAAAATCCCCCTTGCCAATAATAAGCAGTATGGATTTGTAAACATCTGGAAGACCCTGATATTTGGCTTGCTTTTAGTAGAACTCATACACTCGGAAGAGTCCTTTGTCATGAAAAAGGTGAAGCTCTAGCTTTTTATATATATATTGAAGATACACTTTTACTTGTTTTCTATTAATTGTAGCTCAGATAGAAAGTTATTTTTGATAGCTGAGGAGTACAAAAATATCTCATTTCATATGGCACTGCTAACATCTAAAAAGATATTTTTTTAAAAAATAGACTAATATAGTTCTATAGGTAGAACTCAAAAATTTCTGTGTGCTTCAATAAGCATCTAATGAAAAGAAACATTGTAAAGAAGAAAATAAAAAGTACTCTCTCCAAATTGAACTTGAAACAATTATACCCATAAGGAAAGGTATAATAATGATTTTTTAAAAAAAATATTATTATATTCTTAAGCTGAACTAATTATGAATTAGAAATTAATTATATATCACAATTCCTTTTTTTTTTTTTTTTTGCTTTTTTTTAAACTTTTTTTAAATGCAGAAGNTAATAATGATTTTTTAAAAAAAATATTATTATATTCTTAAGCTGAACTAATTATGAATTAGAAATTAATTATATATCACAATTCCTTTTTTTTTTTTTCTCTGCTTTATTTTAAACTTTTCTGAAATGCAGAAGTTTATTAGAAGACAAATCATACAAATAAGTTAGTATCAGAGTACTGGATACAGTAAAGTCTTGTAGGTCACAAGCAAGTAGAGCCCAATTTGTGTGAATAGTTAATAGTCAAGTGACACAGATGCACACATCTTTGTCACTTAGCTTGCTAACCCTGCAAGAAGAGTTTTAGATAAGGTTTCTGTTGAGTACACAGGTGATGTATGGGGGCAGCTGTGCTGGGGTTGTTTCTCACTGATAAGGAAAAATTTGTGGTTGATATGCTTATTGAGGGCAACCTTGACTATAACTGCTGTGAGACAGTACTCTTTGAGATACTCAGAGAAATGAGCAAGGAAAGAGTAGAAGTACAACCATGAACTTCTTGATTCAGAAGATCTTCAGATTTCAGCTTGTTTAAAGTTCTGCTTGGTGGGATCCCGTGGGAGACTGACCTGAGAAGCAAAATGGTATCAGAGAGCTGGTTGGCCTTCTAGGACAATGCCTTCAAGGCACAGAAAAATTAATTTTGACATGCAGAAAGCTGAGTAGGCAAGAGAGAAGGCCAGGACATATGAACAGGGAACTTCTGGCTGAGTCTGGATGCAGAAAGAAGTACATCAAGGATGGATATGAGGATGGGCAACTGGGAGGACCACAGAGACATTTCTTGTGTGTGCTAGCTTGGAGATCAGAAAGCCATAGTTGAGAAGAATTCAGAAAATAACTCAGAAAATATGACAAGGGAGAGAAGATTATAGACTTTTATTGGTAGCAGAAGGAAGACTGGGGGAACTGTGTGCCTGCTGTTCAGTGGGGAGGAGACATGGTGATGATGGACATTGGGAAAGCTGATACTCAATGGAGTTTTTGCAAGCTTTGTGCCTACATCTCAAAGGACCCTGAGCTTATGTTCTGGCTTTGTGGAAGTAGAAACTGAAGGCTGTTAGAGATCACTTAGCGAATTTGGGCCGATAAAGCCCATGCATCAGGTGTTTTGCAATTGCCCGGATGTAGCTGGCTGATGTCCTTGCAAGGCTACTTTTTACCACCATCAAAAGCCCATTACAAGGAGGTAGGTTCCCAATGTCAATGAAAATGGAAAGCCTTGCACCTGTCTTCAAAAAAATGAAAGAAGGAGAGTGTGGGGAAACTGAAGTCCAGACAGTCTCACCTCTTTTTTCTAGAATTCAGTCTTATGAAGAACTGCCAGCACAGAGCTGAAAAGAGGTATATGAAGAATTTCATTAACACTGAAAGCATTTTAGAGATATTTTTAAATTCTTTGCAAAAATGTTTATGTATCAGTATCTCAGATTTGAATAAATAATAAAAGGCAGAAAAAAGTAAATCAGGTACTTATTTAACAAGGACATTGGAACAAGCACTGGTTCACCTTAACTAGACTTTTCTGTCAAATTTTTCTCTATTTGTTTTTAGACCTGAGTATTTGGTTTTGTACTTACTGTGATTTTCTTCAGAAAACTGAAAATCTTGTATGAAAAATTATAGACTTTCAGATGAAACCTTTTGGCATTTGAATGAATAAAAAAGAATTCATTTTTTTTTTCCAAACCCAGATTTGATTTCCATACCTATTTTGTGCCCAATAAAATTCCAGTGGAGCGGGAATTTTCTTTGTGTCATCTACTTTTATTTAAAGAGAAAAGAGAAAAAATATGCCTGAAATCCACAAAATACCGGTCTGGAATAAAAGTATCCTGTGTATTTTGCTATCAATCAGCTTGTCTAGATTTCCAGACAGTGCCTTGCCTCTGACACAGCCATATATAACATGGTGTGCCTGTATATAATACATCATTGCTTGGATATGCACTTGGTCATTGTGGTATTAAAAAAAAAAAAAAAAAATCAAATAGCTTCCATTTTATATTAAAGCACTAAAAAAAATACTTTCAAATTTCATACACAGCAATAATACACAAATATTTAAACAAATACATAAAACTGATGCTCCTGTAAAATTCACAATGTTGATAGCAATTAAGTTTACTGGGATTGATAATTTTATTATTGAAAGTAAGTGTTTAAGTCATCAGTGCTTATTTGAGCTTACCAAGGTTCAACTAAACAAAAAAACAGATCTTTGTAATTAGGCAATCCTAATAGCATGGGCCGAGAGATCTGTGCCTCTACTGTTTCATTCAGTTCCTTATTAAATCTGCTTTTCTATATTTAGCCTTGTAGACAGGAAAAAAAAAAAAAAAAGATAAGAAAAAAAAAAAAAAAAAAAAAAAAAAAAAAAAAAAAAAGGGGGGGGGGGGGCAGNCTTCATTTTGTTATTGTCTTTGTTGAACTTCTGACTTCTGTCATCTTAAAATTGTTCTTAAAAAAAAGAAAAATAAAAAAGAGAGGAAAAAAAAAAGAAAGAAAATCAAAGGCTTCACTAGGCAGAATCTCTTCAGATTGTCTCCAAATCAACCAGTAAGGAAAAAAATAACATTTGGTTTCTATATTTTTATTTTAAAACCCCACATTAATTATTGATCTCCTCCTTTGTGTTGTCTGACATAATATTTCTAAAACACTTAGAAACTACAACAAGCAGCTTTCTGAAGCCAATAGCAGGGTGTTTCTTCAGCAGAGAGTTCAAGGGAATGAAGCAGAGATAAGCTTTATTGCTCCTTGTGTAGAGAAACACAAAGAAATCCAGCATGAATTAGCATTTGATTGGAAGGATTGCTTGCATAGCAGATATTGCAGTCTGGGAACTGGAAATATATGTGAGGACAGCTGCCCCACTCTTCTTGTTATAAGGTGTGTAGATCAATTTTGAATCACCTGAATTAGCACGGACAAGTTCAGATGAGGGAACTAGCTCCTCCTTGCACTTTCTAGGGTAATGAGAACTTCCATTTAGAGCAGTATGACACACAGCATTGTCTTATAGGATAGCGTTGTCCCAGTAGGACAGTATAATGCATTCCTTTCTCCCTCCAAATGTAAATACCTGCTTAGCCATCTTACAGAAAGATATCAATCTTTTTACAACTTCTCCTTCCCTTTCTTTCCCTTCCCCTTCACATTTTTCCTAGTCAAATTACAATTCCTTGAATTTACCTATGTTGTGAAGGCACTCCATGTTTTGCTATGAGTATTAGTTGCAGCAAAATAAACTGATAGACATGAACACTTAAAAATAAGCCCTCATTTATTAAGGCAATTTACTGGCTCAATGGAATTGGTGACATAATAGTCTTATAGTTTCCCTTTAATTATGTTTGCATAGCTTAAAATCCGGAGTCTCAGTTTCTCAAAAACAAATATTAATATAGGAAACATAATAAATACATGATTAGAATTTCTTTAACTTTTTGAATGTTTTTTTGGGACCAAAAGACTTAGTCAAAACATTTTAGCTCCACTCTATTTGCTTCCAGCAGATTGCCCTGAGATATCTGAGCTCCTGCCAACCTGGATTTTCCACTGCTGGTGTACACACAATCTTAGCTATGAAAAATGCCACCTGAACTGTCTTTGACTCATAATCTGATTTAGTAAAATGTTTGGGAGCTCCATGTCTCAGCTATGCCAGGCAACTTCTCATTGCAAAATTGTTCATTACTGTTACTGGTCTGTAATTTTCAGTGTGCACAAATTCTAATTACAGAGAAATAGCTGCAGCCTTGATTGTTTTATTTAGCTGCCTCCATGGCAAAGGTATGTTAAGGAATATAGGAAGGTATATGTATCTCTAAAACTTTTACTCTTTATAGTAACTTTTTACAAGATTTATGAATCTGACACTGCTGATTTAATGTTTGCTGAAAAGGGATAAAATCTTCTTTGAATGTATGCCTCTGCCTCTCTGAGCCCAGTGTATATAATACGTGAATTTTATAAGGATCCAAAATTATGAATCCTTATCACATTGAACTATGAAGCCTTAATTTTTAATCCTTAGTAGCAGTTTCCAGTGTTGGTTATGGTGTCCTCCTGTAAGACATAATTTATTAGAATATTTTCTTGCATCTATACTGGGAAAAATGAATCAGACAATGAAATCTCTATATAAAATGCCAAACAAAGTCTTTATTGATTAGACACTGCTTCTAGAATAATATTCAGCCTAAGGAACCAAGTCTTTCACAAAACTAATTGCATAGTTCAGAAAGAATAAGCAAAAGAAAAAATAAAGCAAAATTCTCTCTTTTAGAGTTGGGCTGAGACTGCAAAGTATTGAATACCTGAAATAGACATGAAAGTGACTTCACATGAAGAATTGTAGGTGCTGCATCAGCAACCTTAAGTACTGAAACAGAAGGAAGAAAAACTCCTCAACCCAACAAAGTTTTTTAGTGAAAATGTAAATTGAAAATGCTTGCCACATCTGAATGTTAGAATATTTTTCTCTTAAGGTTAATGAATACTTAGTGCAGTACAGTGCTATGAAACATAAAAAAGACCAGCTGTTTCTGGCAGAGTTTGAAAATTTATATGGGGAGATGACACAAGCCATCTCTGGGAATAGTTATTCTGGTTCAGCAGCCTGCTAGAAGGACACTGGCTGCCGGGATGCTTTGCTGTGCTGTGATACTGCTGTACAGTATCAGTGGAGGTAAAAAGAGAAGTGAAATTCATTTGAGCTTGGGCTAATGACTGGGTGAGAGCTCAGAAGAAAACAGAACCACAAATGCATCCTTATGCAAAAATCCTTGAAGAGCTTTTCACACATGAAGAAACATCTCATCTATAATTATAGTGAATGAGAGGGATGCTACACTTTGGGCATCTGCCTTGATTCTTACTGATTTGTTTAGAGTTTCTCCTAGATTCCCTTGAAAACAAGTGTCCCAATACCAGTTATTCAACCCTCAGTGTCCTGATGTCCTATTAATATGAAAGTGCCTGAATTTACTTAATATTCTATAAGACATTGCCATGTGATCAAATTCTCTGTTGTCAATGGTACCATCCACGCTTGGAATGGTCCCATTCAACTTTACTTGGAAGTTGAATACAAGGAAGGTTTACAGGAAGTGCGATGTTGAGTATCAGTATAATATACATTCAGGTTACCAAGAACTTTACTGGACAAGCAGGATAGATTCCATTCTGGACCATGCAGACACAAAATAAATCTTTAATCATTCTGTTTAGGTTAAGGGATTAATTAATCTCTGTTCATTTAAACCTACAAATGCATGCTGGATAAGACATAAGATTAAACATTGTTGACGATAGGGAACATTTGCTCAAATGTTTCCCGAAATTGGTCCAAATAAAAAGAAAGACAGACACACACACAGATAGGGAATTAATAGGAAAATCATTCAACTGCTTAAGAAAAAGCAAATCCCTGTAACACTTTTCTAAAGTGCTGATATTTCAGAAAAATCAGATGGTTATGTGTATGAAAGTCAAGAAGGAAAGGCTGGGCAATAAGGGGAGCATTCATGCAATGAATTTATTTGCCAGGCCAGAACACAGACTAGAGAGCAGACCAGGATAAGCATTTTGGTATGCTGAGGGTCTTTCATTATCACCCTTATCCTGGAGTGAGATATCTAATCAACTACACAGAGAGCAGGCAGTCTGATACATGAAATGTACCATGAAACTCTCACTCCTGCACTTCCTGTTGGACTCATCTTTTCCTCTAAACTTATCTTTTGCATCAATGTTGTGCTTTTCTATCATTTAATGACATTGTGCTCCTGCCTTTTGTGATGTAAGAGCTGACTGGCAGCTGTAAATTCTAAAAGCTCCTCAGCTCTGCAGAACAAAAGCTACAAATATTTTTTAGTGAAAATGTTAGCTGACAGAAAGAAAGGCAGGTTTGTGATTCGTGAAACATTTTATATGAAATTAAAAAATGTCAGTAGCACTAAAGCATTTTGTAAGGAGCATGACTGTCAGTGTTGAAATACTTAAGGTTTCATTCTCTTTGGAACCGGATACCTCGGTCTCAGGTTCCATACTCTCCTGAGTTACCCCACAGGCTGCAGCTGGGTACTGCCTGGGAGAGCCCTGTTGACAAAAGCCAAAACCATGCCAATTTGTAGTTGACCAAATGGCAATAATAACTGTATGTCAGCATGTTCCCTCACCCTATTTCATCTACTGTTGCAGATATTTCCAAGTAGCCTTCTGTAGGGAAATCAATACAGTGATACATCATAGAATCATAGAATAGTTAGGGTTGGAAAGGACCTTAAGATCATTTAGTTCCAACCCCCCTGCCATGGGCAGGGACACCTCATACTAAACCATGCCACCCAAGGCTCTGTCTAGCATGGTCTTAAACACTGCCAGGAATGGAGCATTCAAAACTTTCTTGGGCAAGCCATTCCAGTGCCTCAGCTAGCATAAACTTACTGGAAAAAGAACCTCAAAATAACCAAGGAAAAAAAAAATAAAAAAAAAGCAACATATGAAATGCCTAGTTTGGATATGGCAGAGATTTTATCTGTGTTAGCAGAAATGTACTTTGGTTAATAAACTATGTTTCATAAATCATGCATAGTGGTTCAGACATTGTGGTGCACTGAACTGTGCAAGTCCTGGTTCTGGGATGATTTCAGACAGAAAAGTATATTTTTATGGTCACCCATAGCACTCCTTACCACAGTGGACTCAATTCACTAAGACATGGAACATTATGGATGTGATTTACTTCCTCCTCCAATGGCTTATGAGAATGGTAGAAAACCCCATGGTTTTAATGGGAAAGAATTAAGCTCTCTAGATACATATGGAATGGGAAAGTGGTTGAGTGAGTATTCTAACTATTTAATATATTAAGTATAGATTACAGGATTAAGTGAAAGAAAAACAATAAAATAGTCATGCATTAGATAATACTAAATAACTGAAGAAGCCCGGTCAACTCTTTCATCTTTATATTGTTTTGTGAAATCCAGGTCACATACTGGTATTGATTTACTGCTTGCAAATGATTTGATAATTACTACAAAATGAGGTTGCTTTATCACATTTTCTACATCCATCTCAATTACACACAAACTTTCAATATTGCTTACTCATTTAGAGGTCAGAGCAGCAAGGTAAGAACTGAAAAGATACTTATATAGAATTTGCTCCTCATCTTGGAGCAAATTGGGGTACAGGCAAATAAGTTGGACAGTATAGGAAATTTCCCTTATTATCACCTAAATTGGCTTTGCAAAGATTTGCATATCTGCCATTTCTCAGTGGCACAATATTACAGTTGCCTATATATAGGAAAACAAATTTCGTCTAATATAGTTCACTTTACATTGTACTATGGTATAAATGGATGATGCACACATAGATCTCAATGGATCAGTAAGTAGTTTCCAGGATATCTAACTCTGAAGTGTGTTGTTTTCTTCAATTTTTACCTAGTAAACAATAGTACTCAGAGGCTTTGAGACATATCCATGTATGGGAGAAGTTAGTAATACATTCAAAAAACATACTTCCATTCATTAGGGAACAAAGGAATTCCAAAAAAACAAACAAACAAATTAAAAAAATCTGTTCTCAGTAGAATTTTCTATGGTACCCTGTAATTTGCAGCTGTTTACTGGTGTGACATCTGCATATGAAAATTCAATAAGGAACTGTGATAGCTGCCCTATTTAGGTCACCAAAGGAATGAGAAACTAATCAAATGAAGTCATTCTGTGGTAATGTTTGCTCAGCAGTAACATGACAAAAAGGCATATCCACACAGTTTACTAAAGCTTAATTCATTTGGATACTTGTGATCAAAGGCTTCTAATAATTACAAAGAAATGTCAAGATCGCAACAATCTGGCTAGAGTGAATCAAAGGGAGGAGGAATAAGGAAGAAGGAGCAAAAGGAATAAGAAGCCCAGCAATCAAATTACATCCCCAAAATTGCTTTTTCCAAGGGGGAAAAAAAATCCCCAAATCCAAACCCAAAACAACTTGCCCTTTTTTCCAGAAAATGCATTTTCTGAACTATAAACCAAAACAGTTGCTCTTATTTATTCTTTCAGAATTTCTGTGACTGTCACAGTGCAATGGTGGCACCTATTGGTCTATGATATATGTGAAAATCACACTCTGCAAAGGGTATTTTTTTCTAAGTTAATACAGTCCACTTTGTTTCTGCATGCTGTGAGCAGCACTAGAATGACAATTCCTGCGTTGAGGCAACAGCATGATTCATAGTAATAACTCTGAAATTAGTAATTTCTGATTCAGGATTCTTCCCACATGTTGTGACTGTATTCTTGAATTGAAGCAATTGCTACAGAGCTGATCTTTTAACAGGTACTGGGTCTATCAGTTCCCTTCAGAATAACTGGATGGGTGCCACCTTCTGTGCATTAGTAATTTTCGCTGATGTTTCCTGAGAATAAGGGCAGCGTATAAGCAAGAATAGGTAATGGAAGTTCTCTGTAAGTCAGGCTGTGCAAAAATGGGTTTTGTTCTTTATTAATCTGTCAGAAAGAAGAGTACACAGAAAAAGCTGAGGTGGTATGGGGAGACAGTCATAGATTCACATCTGTCCCTGAGCTCACTGTTCTGAAGAAGGGATGCTAAGCAAGGACATTGGTGAGCTATAGTTCTTTCAGCAAGTTTGTATGTGTAGGCAAAAAAAGACTGTGCAGCTTCCTCCAACATTTTTTCCTGACTTGTCTTACTACAATAAAGACCTTCCCAGAAAAGACAACAAGAAAATGAGTTTGTTCACTACAAGCAATAAAAGATAAGTGTTTGGGAACATAAAAGTGATTCAAAATACAAAAAAACAGATTTTTCTTTAAAGAAATAAGGAACCTCAGCATGGCCTTTTCCTTCTCCTTTTCCTCNGTGATTCAAAATACAAAAAAAACAGATTTTTCTTTAAAGAAATAAGGAACCTCAGCATGGCCTTTTCCTTCTCCTTTTCCTCCTTCACCTTCATTTGCCCTTCCGTTCTTTCCTCTTCCCTCTGCTTCTCACTCTTGCCTTTGTCTTCTCTCCTGAACCACTGTAATAAAAATAAGTAAGTAAGTAAGTAAATAAATAAATAAATAACATACTCCTCAGCTTCTTCATACATATAAAATAAACTAACTCTATGCTATTTTTATTGAAAAGAATTTACAATTTAGGTACTCTATTTAATTTTGAATCTGTTTTAGAATTGGTTAGTTATACAGACAAGTCAACATTTGTAGTAAGGTGAGACAATTATGAATTAGTACTACCTCAGGCAATAACTGCATTCATATTTAATTGAGAAAGGGAATTTAGTTAAATATATGAATGCTATACAGGCAAAACTACAAGCAGCAGAATGGCTAAAATGCTTTCAAGTGTGAGAGAATATTTTGCGATGCACCATATTAGAATTTCAGGAAAAAAGTAAAGGGACAAAGTAAAAGCCTGCATACTTGCATGAAAGAATAAAGGAGATGGTTAGAAGTATGATAACTTTTTTTTTCTAAAAGTGGAAACCATTCCCAAATAATGCACAAAAGAACAAAGATTCTGACAACTTAACAATAAAACTGTAAAAAGTGAAGGCAGAAGACATATAGGGAGGAATGTGAAAACTGTCAAGAAAATATTTTTCACACCTTTGTAAGGAATATGAGGGAGAAACTGAGGGATAGTGGTCAAAAGGATCATTCAAGGAAACAAGTGAAAGAAACTCTAAAATAATTCTTCATTTTGCTGGTAAAGGCAATTTCTTTCCAAAGACTTTCTTAACAGTATCACTCTAAGGAATGATCTCTCCTTGAAGACAGTGAAAAAATGGATAAATTGTAAAAGAAAGCTTTTAAGATCAAGTGCTATTCAAAAAAATAAACAACCTGAATAATTACTCTAATTTGATATAGGCTGTGGACAACAGATATTTCAGATAAACATATAAATATAATGTATAAATATACTAGAGCTGTTTTTCCATGGACTGATTTGATAATGGTCTTGTAAAATCACAAACCTGTCACATGATTTAATCTTGGCCATATGAAAACTCATTGGATTTCTTGCAGGACAGTATGATGCATAAATGACTGCACACATTTGCAACTGTATTGGATCCTCAGTGGGTTATGACTGTTGGCTAAGATCCCTTTCTTGTGCTTTTAGGTCATTCTTTCAGATTTGGAGATTACTAAACCTGGTGTTTTACTTTTCTTCAGTTAAGAGATCCAAAGGGAAAAAGAATAGTTTTCTAGCTATTAGCTTAATCTGATAATACACCATAATGCCTTAATCCTAATGAAAGGGTTTTGTAATAAATCTATAGAGATTATAATCAACATAATAATTTATTTGCCTGACCAGATTATTTAGTTCATCTTTTCAACTTAAGTTTTTCTAAACATAGCATTCACCTCGTATTACTTGGACTTATAGTTCTCATTTTGGATGTAATCAAATAAACATTTAATATTATATTTCTCTATATTTTTTTGTCATGTATGATATAGAGGCAGAAAAAGAAATGGTATGATTATATATATATATTTCTAAAAGCACTCAAAATCCTTCAAAAGAGTATTCCTTTAAAATCTGTCCTGAAAATGTCAAGAAATGTGAAAGAATGGCTGAATATGAAAATTAACAGCTAGTTGAACTATGACTTGAATACTGAGGAAAAATTTGACTCTCAACACATTTCTTCAGCTTGGGTTTTTATGACCAAGCTAGCTTTTTAGTTAGAAATCATTCATAACAGTTATTCCATATGGTCAGAAGTAAACACCATTGTAAAACTTTAAATGATAAATTGAAAAGGTTTATAAAATTTGAAGTTAAACTTCTGTATAAAGTTCATGAACAGCTCTTTTATGTTTAAGTGTGTTTCACTTACTGTATCCATCTTTTAATTCAAAGAAAAACATTAACTTCAGGGTGAGAAAAATGAATAATCTTAAAATATACACTATTATTTAGTGGATATGTTTTCTAGGGTACTCAAAATCAATTGTGTTCAGACAAAGGATTCCCTTCTATCATATGAACTGCCATTAATATTTGGTGGGGGTTTTTACCTTTTAGTAAGCTTAAAAAAGAATCATAGAATGGTTTGTGTTGGAAGGGTCCTCAATGACCATCTAATTCCAATCCCCCCAGCCATGGGCAGGGGCACTTTCCACGAGACCAGGTTGCTCAAAGCCCCATCCACCACTGCTGGGCATAGGGCAGCCACAGCTTCTCTGGACAAGCTGTTTGTGTTCAAGATCCTCAGGACAGTGAGAACTGCACACAGCAAGCTCACTGCCCTGGACTTTAGGAGAGCTGAATTTGGCCTCTTCAGGAACCTGCTTAGTAAAGTTCCATGGCATAAAGCCCTAGAGGGCAGGGGATCCCAAGACTGTTGGTTGATATTTAANCCTAAGAATCGAATCTAATCAGGATGGCTGCCCTGAATCTAATATCGAATCTAATCAGGATGGCTGCTCTGAACTGATCAGATATTTCATGCCATATAATATCATGTTCAGCACTAAAACCAACGTAATCTATTTCATATGTGATTTTTCAAATGAAATATCTGTCACAGAAGTTAGCTATTTGATAAAAGTAAAATGGGTCAGTTTCAATTTTAACTTTAACATATCCATCTCAAATATTTTTCTTATGAATAGGACTGGTTATAGATGCAATTTACATTCTGCAGAACAGACAGATAGCAGAGTTGTGCGGAAGACAACTTCTTCTTGTAAGTAATAGAGGAGATGTCAAGGAGAGGTGCCATATTTGACCTCGTGCTCACCAACAGGGAGGAGCTGGTTGAGAATGTGATCCTCCATGGCAGCCTTGGCTGCAGAGATCATGGGATAGTCAAGTTCAAGATCCTCAGGACAGTGAGAACTGCACACAGCAAGCTCACTGCCCTGGACTTTAGGAGAGCTGAATTTGGCCTCTTCAGGAACCTGCTTAGTAAAGTTCCATGGCATAAAGCCCTAGAGGGCAGGGGATCCCAAGACTGTTGGTTGATATTTAAGGATCACTTGCTTTAAGCACAGGAGTGTTGCAACCTGATAAGAAGGAAATGCAGCAGGAGGGCCAGGAGGCCTTCCTGAATGGATAAGAAACTGCTGACAATACTTAGAAAACAAAAAAGAAGATTATGGAAGGTGGAAGCAAGGACAAGTGGCCTGTCAAGAATATATGGATGTTGTGTGCAAAGGCAAGGACCAGGTTAGGAAAGCTAAAACCCAGATAAAATTCAGTCTGGCCAGGAATGTCAATGATAACAGAAAGGGCTTCTATAGGCATGTTGCCACCAAATGAAAGTCTAAGGAAAATGTGGGCCCTCTTTGGAAGCTAACAGGAGAACTGGCTACCCTGGATTTGGAGAAGGTTGAGGTTCTCAATGACTTCTTTCTCTTCAATGGCAAGTGCTCTGACCATACCGCTCTTGGAAGTCTTGGAAAGCATATGATGGGACAATGAGAAGGAAGACCTTGGCACTGTAGGAAAGGATCTGGTTCAAGACCATCTTAAAAACCAGAACGTGCACAAGTCCATATGACCTGATGAAATCCATCCACAGGTCTTGAAGGAGCTGGCGAGTGAAGTTGCTAAACCACTGGTCATCATATTTGAAAAATCATGGCAGTCAGGTGAAGTTCCAGATGACTGAAAAAAGAAAAATATAGCCCCATTTTCAAGAAGGGGAAAATGGATGACCCGGGGAATTGCAGACCAGTCAGTCTCACCACTGTGCCTGGCAAAATCTTGGAGCAGATTCTCCTGGAAGGCATGCTAAGGCACATGAAAAAAGCAACAAGGTTCTTGGTGACAAGCAGCATGGCCTCACTAAGAGGAAATCCTGTCTGACCAATTTGGTAGCCTTCTATAATGGGGCTGCAGAACTGACAAATAGGGACAAAGGAGATGACTACTACCTGGACTTGTGCAAAGTGCATGACACTGTCCTTCATGACATCCTTGGATCTAGAGAGACATAAGTTTGCTGGGTGGACCACTTGGTGGATAAAGGACTGGCTGGATGGCCACACACAAAGAGTTGTGGTCAGCGGCTCAATGTCCAATTGTAAACCAGGAATGAGCATTGTCCATCAGAGATTGGTGTTGGGACCAATCTTGTTCAACCTCTCCTCACCTAGAGTATTGTGTACAGTTCTGGTGTCCTCAACATAAAAAGCACATGGAGCTGTTAGAACAAATCCAGAGGAGGGTCACGAGGATGATCAGGGGACTGGAGCACCACCCATATGAAGATAGGCTGATAAAGCTGGGGCTGTTCAGCCTGGAGAAGACTTCATGGAGACGTCATAGCAGCCTTCCAGTATCTGAAGGGGGCCTATAAGGATGCTGGGGAGGGACTCATCATTAGGGACTGTAATAACAGGACAAGAGGTAACGGGTTAAAACTTAAACAGGGTAGGTTTTGATTGAATATAAGGAAGAAATTCTTTACTGTAAGGGTGCTGAAGCACTGGAATGGGTTGCCCAAGGAGGTTGTGAATGCTCTATCCCTGGCTGTGTTCAAGGCCAGGTTTGATGAAGCCTTGGGTGGCATGATTTAGTATGAGGTATCCCTGCTCATGGCAGGGGGGTTAGAACTAGATGATCGTAAGGTCCTTTCTAACCCTAACTATTCTATTGTTCTATGTCCTGGGTTCAACAATTGCAGTCAGTTTTTCTTCTCCTTAGTAGCTGGTGTTTTGACTTAACCTGGGAACAAGGCTGATNGGTTCTATGTCCTGGGTTCAACAATTGCAGTCAGTTTTTTCTTCTCCTTAGTAGCTGGTGTTTTGACTTAACCTGGGAACAAGGCTGATAACACCGATGTTTTTGGTTGTTGCTAAGCAATGTTTGCCCTGACCAAGGACTTTGTGAGCCTCATGCTCTGCCGGGGAGGAGGGGAGGCCGGGAGGAAGGAGGGACAGGACCCAAACTGACCAAAGAGGTATTCCATACCATAGCCCAGGATGTAACTGGCAGTTACCCAGAAGGGCTAGTTCTCTCAGGTTGGTTGGAAGAGGTGGTCAGTCAGCACTCGGTTGGGTTGGGGTATTGTGAGTTTTCTGTTGGTGGCTGGTGAGATGCTGTATTCTTTTCCCTTGTTTTCCTTATCGTTATTATTATTGGTGATAGCAATAGCGATTTGTGTTATACCTTAGTTACTGGATTGTTGTTATCTCAACTCGTGGGAGTTGCATCCCTTTGGTTCTCCTCCCCCCATCCCTCCGGGAGCGGGGAGGAAGGAGGGGAGGGCACGAAAGGGGGGCAGGGGGTTGAGTGAGTGATCGAGCTGTGTGGCTGTGTTTAAACCATGACATTCTATGATCTTTGTTGGCAGCACGGACAGTGGGATTGAGTTCTCCCTCAGCAAGTTTGCCAATGACACCAAGCTGTGTGGTTTGGTTAGTATGCTGGAGGGAAGGAATGCCATCCAGAGGGATCTTGATATGCTTGTGGGGTGGGCCATTGCCAACCTCATGAAGTTCAACAATGCAAAGTGAAAGGTCCTACACCTGGGTCAGTGTAATCCCCAGGAAAGCTACAGGTTGAGTGGAAAATTGATTCAGAGTAGCCCTGTGGAGACACGCTTGAGGGTCTTGGTTAATGAGAAACTGAACATGAGCCTGCAGGATGCCCTCACACCCCAGTCGGCCAACTAAAATGGGGGAAATCCAGGTTAGATAGAAGGAAGAAGTTGTTTACTGTGATGATGGTGAGGCATACGAATGGGCTGCCTAAAGAAGCTGTGAATGCTCCATCCCTGGCAGTGTTCAAGGCCAGGTCAGACAGAGTCTTGGGCAACATAGTCTAGGGTAAGGCATCCCTGCCAATAGTACGGGGGTTCAAAGTAGATGTTCTTAAGTTCCTGTCCAACCCTAGGTATTCTATGATTCTATGACTTAGGTAAATAACTAAAAAATATAATTGGTATACACTTTTGTGGTGTTTGTATCCATTATGTGAAAAACCTTCATATAAACATCACAGAAAAGTATTAATGTAGTAAAAATCTATTAGTGAAACCCAATTCAAGTATACAAAAGAAATTATTATGCCTCTGTAGTTATTTTCTCAATACTAGAAATTAAAATCTTGAACATCAATTTAAAAATAACCAGGACTAAGTTATATCTGGCATGGAAGACTTAATTTAAAAATTTTTATTTTGCTGGACTCTTTTGGCTATTCCTCCATTTGTGTGAAATAGTCCCATTTCCACTTCTGAAAAGAACTGTAACTATTTTTAGACAGTTTTTACACAATCTCAACATTCATGCAAGATTGTTATCACAGTTCTTGAGCCCAAAAGATCTGAATATACTTATGAGGTTTTGTTTTATAATTAATTCAGTTATGATCAAATAATAATTCCTATAGATACTGTTCTTTTGCCTTTATGTCCGACTTCTGTTCATATCAACCAAACAGAAATGACTCACCATGGAGCTGCAATCACACAGGCCACCAGGCAGGCACACATTAGGTTCAACGTTGCAGAAAAGACAAGAAGCTTACTATAGCATTGCTTGGATTTTCATTTCTAAAAGAAAGGTCATTATGACTGTAAGTAGTTATTGTTCTGTGTGTGAAAAGGCAACACCTCACATGTTACCAAATCAGTCCTGTGAACTTTGGTTTCTTTCAGGAATCAAGTTGTATCAGTGAAAGAAAACAAAAGTAATTCTGAATACAATGTATTTTTAATATATATAATGTTTTTTCCATAAAACAAGAATGTCTTTTTCTGTGATTTCTTGCTTTAAAATCACTCAGATTGGTTTTCATAATTATGTTTAAAGATATCCAAATTGAAAAAAGACAATACTTCCCAATCTAGGCAGTTTTAGTACGTCTATCTCCACAATGTAAAGATTAGAAAGACAATTGAATTAAACTTAATGTTCACAGTCTGACTAACACATGAAATTGAACATCTTTATCTTTCTGACTATCTTGTAATTTATTTTAAGTGCCATTGTATATTATCTTGATTACTTTTTTTTTTTTAGATAAACATCAGGCCCAGCTCCACAATCATCAATCAGGCATTTCTCAAAGAGAACTCCCATTTTAAAAAAAATAAATTATTACATTCAGACCANTTTTAAGTGCTATATTATCTTTATTACTTTTTTTTTTTAGATAAACATCAGGCCCAGCTCCACAATCATCAATCAGGCATTTCTCAAAGAGAACTCCCATTTTAAAAAAAATAAATTATTACATTCAGACCAAAAACTTCATTCCACTGGTTCTTATTCCCATTAAAATTAAACTTGTTATCCCCATCACACAACTTTACACTTTGCTAAACCTCTCTGGAAAAAAAAAAAAAAAAAAAAAA
>NDXB01012153.1:26011-48244 GCA_002631895.1 Agapornis roseicollis
AATAAACAGTAAATCAGAAAAACAATCTTTCGTGTACAACCACTTTTGCCACCTACTCATTTTACATCTGTGATAAAATACAGGCATGATTTAACAGAGTACGACAGTGATGTCTACCATATTAATAAAATCAGCAGTGTAAATTGTGAATAAAAAACCCCAAACTCTGCTTTGGGCAGAGAATGCAAATAGCAATAAACATTTTCTATGAGCATAAGAAATCAATAGGATATTACATTTATAATTTTATCTATGTAATGTTACCTGTACCAGTTCTGTATCTTCCTCTCCCTGAACCAAGGTTCAATGCTGACTCACAGGGAAAACCATCACTCACTCAACAATGACCACTGCTGGGAACACTTGCATAACAATTTTTCAGGAAATATATATCTTAGATTATGGTTATCAGCTTCAGTGACCTAATCAGGTCAGACCACAGAATTATGCATGACAGGGTACTGCTACAATCTCAAATATACTTTTGTAATGTCTTTTTTCTGAAGCTTAGATCCTGATCTTTATTTATTGATCTATTTAACATACTCCATCTTCACATTTGTCCTTCTTTTGTTCTTCGGTTAACTGGAAGATTTACTTAAGTCACAAGATCCAGCTTCCTTCATGAATCTTCTTACTTCACAGTCCCTGCAGAAGAACCATTATGGTTTACAGCCACTTGGACTTCATATTGATTCAGCCAAAATTATGTTGGCTGTATACTGAAGCAGAAAGCTTTTCCTCCTAATGATCTCATTAGACTGTGATGAATAATCTCCCTGGGGATGTCATCAAAGCCATGTCATCAGCATTATTTAAAGCTTCTACAACTCTTAATCACTTTTATTATAACACCGTCTGTGAACCCAAGCCAAGATTGGAAATCCCATTGTATTAGGTGCATGGTTAAGTGCAGTCCTTGCCCTGAAGATTTTAACATCTAATTAGATTAACAGCTGCAACAGAAATGCTCAAAGTGTTGCAAAGATTTTTAAAGCTTGCCACAAGTTTGCCACCAATACCACCACAGGCTTAAAATGTAAACTCCATAAAATAGCATGACCAGGATTTCCAAAGAAATCTGAGGCTTGCACACAAAACAGGAAATAGGTGCCTGAAGTAGGATAATTTAGAGTCTAGAAGTTTTTATTAACCAGTCTCACCCTATCTCTTTTTTATTTGTACTGCTATTTTCATTTCTAGGAAAGATTTGTTTTCTTAATACACATCAAATAATGCTTGATCTAACTCCTTCACTTATAAGGACTGGCATGTTTAAGTAACTATAAATTAGATGCACACCTGAGGTGAGCATAAATAATTTTTACTGTAGTTCTGTCCAAATACAACCTAAATCCTGATACACGTATTTACATACAAAACCATCTATATACATTGGTGCCTGATGGTATAAGCATTTTCAGTGACACAAAGTATTTAACCCTGGCTCACCAAAGAGAGGAAAAAACATGCAGTCACCCACATCTGAAAACTGCTAGTTAAATATTATATACAGCACACCTCAGTGGGCATCTCAGCACTGTCACAACACATTCACATACTTTAGGTATATTTATAAATTATTTATACCATTCTCAACATTGTGGTACTCAAATTTCTCAGAAAGGGGCATTAGGCAATGTCACCACTATTTTTTGGCTATGGTTTACTCCACTTTGTACTTTCCTTAAAGAGAAACTATGCATGTAGCAGCATAATATGGTTTAGTAGTGTTACATGAATGTGAGAAACAGTGTGAGAGAGAGACCATTTTCTTTAGCTTCCCAGAGATATAACAATGTGAAAGCACAGAATCATAGAATCATAGAATAGTTAGGGCTGGAAAGGACCTTAAGATCATCTATACGCAAGCATGTCACCTTCTTGCTTGGAAAAATGAGAAAACCTGATTAAATGTTTACACACCTGTTGATTAAGTATAATTTACCTACAACTTGTAAAACGTACATAACAATTATACATAAGTTTAATTGTATATCATGATATATCAGTGTATTACTTGCATCATTGTACATAGAGTTGTATTTTCTGTGTACTCTATTTTTGTGCATTATTGCCACCTGTCTATATTTAGTATTAAGTTTCTCTAAATGTTGAAAAAATATATTTAGGAATACATCATATGGCACTGATTCATTTAACAGAGTTATTGTCCAGTGGGCTGGGACTGAAGAGAAGAAATAGAGTACATGAGTTATCTATGAGGCACAATGCACGTGTAAACCTTGTGATTGAGTATTTCAGTGACTAAAGAGAAACACCCATCCTGCTAATGCTTCATAGGGAAAATTAGGCTTAAACTTTTCCAGAATTCATTCAATTAAACTGTAAAAAGAAAGTAATTGGAGAGAAGATCAAAGATATTCTTTCTTGAGGGACTTAAAATCCATGTTGCATTTTCATCCAGGAGAATTTTATTTAGGTTATTCTTGCACATAAACATCTGTTGCTGAAATCAGGCAACCTTTAAATAAATTATTAAATAGCCAGAGGCCAGTGAAGAATGGCATTATAGCCTAATTATCATGAATTCCCCAGACTGCATCTAGATCCTGATGAAAGGACCCTATGATTTTTTATATTTATAATAACAATCAGTAGCTTGTCCAAAATAAACAAACAAAAAACAAACAAACACAAAAAAATTCAGTTTAGGAAAATGTTAACTTGCTATGGAGAAAAATTGTTAGATATAATATTATCTTAAAATATCTAAGAAAGTTAAGAGAAGCATTTTGATTATTTAGATAGAAAAGAAAGACTGAATATGGAAGTGTATTGGGTTTACACTTTATATTGTGGAGAACAGAGGGGAGGTGAATTGTTTTTAATTTTGTCTCTGTTACCATCCTACTCCATTTTTAGTTGAGAATAAATAAAATTAATTTCCCTAAATCATGCTTGTTTTGCCAGTGATGGTAATTGTTAAGCCACATCTTTGTCCTTATCTCAGTCTGGGATCATTTTCATGTTATTTTCTTCTCTTGCACTGTGGAGAAAAGGAGTGACAGAGCAGCTGGGTGGGGGTCTTCCACAGCAGGAAGAAAATCTTTCAAGGATATATGGAATGGAAAGTGAAAATGACCAAAAAGGACAGTGGACTCAGCTGTGCCCCAACTTATAAAAAAAAACCCAGGAATTAATTCACAGATATGAAGTGGTTATGTTTATCAGATTGAAATCATGACTTTAACCGGAGTGCTAAATAGAGACTATTAATGACAGAGGGTGTATTGGAGCATATTTTAGTTCAGATTTTTTTCATGAATACAGATATTTAAATGATAAGAAATACATTAATTGCATAGAAAATGTAATAAATTCTCAAAAAAATCTGTGTCTGTATGCATAAAAAACAATTTGTGTCTCAATATTTTCCCAGTATAGTCTGAAACTCATGAAATAAATTTGCTATCTGGATAAGAATATATGCCATCATAGTAAAGAGTTGCAAGAGCAAGTTCTTCAGAATTTTCTCTCTATGACTTTTGGATATTTAAATAGTGATGAATTTATGCAGAGTACTTGAGCTTTTTTAAAGATAGCTTCAAAATAAACATCATAAAAATAACAGAAAATGTCCTCATGTTGTTTCGGGTACTTCTTTTCCATACTGAAGGCATGAATTTATATGAAACAACATGAAAGATAGCAAAAACAGTTAATGGAATGATTTAGCTTAAGGTCATGAGTTTACATACATATAAGCCCATTTGGTTGACATTTAGAACTATTTCTCACAATATTAGCTTTAAAAATATTATTTAATGCAAAATACTCTTTAATTAACAAAGTTCAACAAATGCTATTCTAAACAAGCACTAATGGAAATATCGAACTTTTCCAAGATCATTTAACATATGAAATTGAAGGGAAATCATCTGAAAAAGAAGCCACAATTTTTTTTTAATTTTTTTTTCTTTTTTATGACGTGATTTGGACAAGATCCTTTCCCAGCATTATCACAAAATGGGTAGTCTAAAAAAATAGTTTATGTCAATGGAAAAAATAATCTCTTCACCTGCAGTAGCACTGCAATTGGATGCAATATTTTTCTTTGTGAAAAATGGCTTTCTATGAAGCAACAGACACAGGTTATTTCAGGATATAGATGATTATGTTTTCTGGTCACTCAATACAAGTTTCAGAGAATGAATGAATGACTGCTTTGGTAGCTTGGTTCAGTTACTGGATATTATCCAGCATGTAATATCCTTTTCTCCTTTATAGAAGCTCCACTGAAACCAGTTTCGCTATAGCTGACTTAAACATGAGCAGCACAGTAACAAAAATACTTTTGCAAAGCAATAAATGCAACCACTAAATTAGAAAAATAAACTGCTTAATCTTGTCTAGCATATTCTTGATGTCGTATAGTAGCTCCGATCAGTCTGTACAAGTTGTTATTACATGGTGTTTTGTCATCAGGCAATGCAATAAACACATGACAATAACTGAGATGATAAAATGATACATTTATAAGTGTGTCTCACACAAAAAGATTCAGAAATTAAGGAAGATACTGCTTTCAGTTAAATTTAAATGAGATTATGCCTTCTTGACAATTAATACCAACTTAAACTAGATCTATATATATGGTGATGGACCTACCATATAAATTTCAGTAATATGTAAGGTGCATTATTAAATCAAATTGCTTTTTTTTCCCAGAATCCATTCATACTGCTTTTGCTGATATTCAGAGATACAGTTTAAAATGCTTTTCAACTGTAATTCTTAGTGTATTCAGGGACATAAACATATCTATTACGTGAGTCTATGCACAGTTACAGTACAGCAATGTTTACTACTTTTCAGTGAAAAGCGGGGCTGAGGCTTTCGAGATGACAAGTTCATTAAACCAGTAAGTTCCAATATTTTCTATCTTGCTTATAACGTAAATACAAAATCTAGCAATAGAACAATGATGGGCTTTCATTCTACAATATGGTACAAATTTAATTAAGTGGTACACATTCTAAATAAAGAAAAGGGTTTAATCTCCTGACATTTCAATTAGGAAAATTCAATCACAGGAACAACAAAGCATAGCCATTTTATATAGTTATTTATTTTACTCTTGATCTCCAGTTTTATTTTTTAGTCTGCATGATATTTCACAAATATTCTGCCAGCCTGTAGACAATTCAAATAAGAATTGAATGTTTATTTGTGACAGATAAAAATGTCATCATTCACTTCATCTCATCTATTGAGAAACTTTATTTTATTTTAATTATATTAAATACCTAGCTAACTGCAATATAAATTTAAAAGATTGTTTCATACAGAGCAAAAGGAACAGCACCAGATCATGATAACTTACCATAATAAGGTATTTTCAAGAATAGTTATATAAAGGTTATTACCTTTTAGATGGTTACAAATCATAGAATCATAGAATGGTTAGGGTTGGAAGGGACCCCAAAGATCACCTAGTTCCAACCCCCTGCCATGGGCCAGTGCACCTTCCACTAGACCAGATTGCTCAAAGCCCCATCGAACTTGGAACAATTCCATGGATGGGGCTGCCAGAACTTCTCTGGGCAACCTGTTCCAGTGCTTCACCACCCTCACACTAAATAATTTCTTCCAAATATCTAATCTAAATCTATCCTCTTTCATGTTAAAGCCATTATCCCTATCCCTATCCCTACATGCCTTTCTAAAAAGGGCCCCTTTAGATACTGGAAAGCTGCTATAGGGTGTCCCTGAAGCCTTCTCTCCTCTAGGCAGAACAACCCCAGCTCTGTTGGCCTTTCTTCATGGTCCAGCCCTCTGATCACCTTCTTCTTTTGTCCTCTCTAAAATAACTGCTTCCTTCCTTCTTTCTTACCATGTTTTTCTTTATTTTGGTGCATTACTAATTAAAAACAAATTGTTAAGCTGAAAGTATTTAATTAACATAACAAAAATGTATTTTCATTCTTCTGGGATATCGTTTTGACTCAATCACATTTAGAGATGATGAGGGGTACCTTTCATAGATCCCTCTTGGGAAGTTATGTGTTCAAGTCACGTTTACATTAAAAGATTTGTTTACATAGTTCCCTGTACACCATTTTCAAGACCTGCTTCTTGGAATATCAATTTATATTTTATTTGATAGCTGTGAAGTCTGCTAATAATAACAGAATGAATTTCATTGTTTGCTCGTCCTTCAGTTCAAGATTAGCATTTTGCAAGTTATTTAACTTAGGCTGATATGCAAATAGGAACTGACAATGCAAAGGATTTCAAATGCCTTTCCTAAAATATTATGATATTTAGAAATCCCTGATAGCATTAGCTGGTTGGGATTTTTTATTACTATGGGAAATATTTTATTTCTTATTTTTAAAGTCTCTATTGTGCAAAGAGAAAAACCAAATAGTCAATTAAGATGGAAAAAATAGTGACACTTAAAATCAGCTTTGATGGTGAAATGTGCACTTTATGTAGCTGAACTTCATAAAATTAAGTCCAACAGATTCTTAAACCAGGAAATTAGTAATCTATTTATATTCAAATTGAAGAAAAATACAGTTTGTGAATTTAGGGGTCATACTGCAGAGTCACAATCAAAATGAAAGCAATTGCTGCAATCAACAAAATCTCCTTATCATGTGTTTTTATATATGTAAATATGTTTATATATGTATGGATATATAGATAGATATATAATCTTAGCATTAACTGAATTCTATTGCCTCTAAAGAAAATATGAAACCTCTAGTTGAAACCAATGTGATAATCATTGTTCCTTACAGGATGAAGCAATGTTTCATTTCTAATTAGAGAAAAATATTCAAACCATAGCCTCTAAGTTGGTGGCACTTCTCAATATTTTAGGTTAGATCATTTTGCTGTCTGCCACTCTAGTTGTTTTCTTTTTCTGATAGTTTTTCATTTTGTTCATGTCCCCTTCTATAACCTTAAATCATATTGACAATTAATGAAACAAAGTACTGGAAGAAAGTGATTAGGATGGCTAATTTAAGTAAAAGAAGTAGTCACTGAGATGAAAATGAAAAGCTACTTTATCTTCCTTCCTTGTTTCTCCTAGACTGAAACGTTTATTAAAAGTAAGTCCATAATAACTTGCAAGGAACTCAGATGAACCATTGCTTACTGCATGAGGGAAGTGTTTAGAGGAAGTGGTGGGATTTGATTAGTTTGCATAGTGCTAAAATACTAGTTTCAGTTACATCATGTCTGTTAATATTTTCAACTGATTTTTCTAATCTATTGTTCCAGCTAAAAGTTCCTTTATTTCAGACAATAAGGTAAAATAAAAAAAAAAAATAAAATAAAAATTTTCATGAGAGAAATTAGGTGCTAATAGGTTTGCAACACTTTCTTTTGATGTTATGGCTGCTCTTGTGAATGTTTTTTACTGAACCTATGAAAAACAACCTTAATTTGCTCACTTCATAAATATCTAAACAATTACAGTATGTAAGACTTAACTAGAGCGTAACAACTCTTCTTGTTCAGCATGTTTGAGTTTCTTTCCACTGTGACATTCTTTCTAGTGCTTAACAGAAGCACAGACATGCATCACCCATAGAAAACACACTTACAATAAACCACTGAGAGCAAAAAACACTTCATAGCTTTGCTGAAAGTTCTCCAAGCTATTTGAGTATGGGTCTGGAACCCTGTCTTTCCTGTACTCCTAGTGACCACCTACTTAATAATTTGAAAGAGAAATCCAGAGGGCAGGAATTCAGTGTGTGGGAGAAAAACAGATAGATTGGAACATGAAGTTTGCTGCAAGTGGGAGCAGAGGAACTAGGACTGAGTAAGAATAAGAGCTGCAACTGAATGGAAAAGAAATTACAGCAGAAGGAAATAAATACTGGAATTGATTGAACGTTGGGACTGTGATTAGCAAATGTGGTAGAAGTAACTGAGGAAAGGCAAGAGACAAAAGCGGCAGTCTGGACTGGGAGAATGAGACTGCAGTGAGAAACCCCTAAGGAGAAAACAGGCTGGATGGGCCATCAGTCAAAGAACCACAGGATGACCTATAGATTACTACCACAGGATAAAAGTATGAGACAAGACTTCAGAGAAATGTCAGAAAAGTGTGCACAGAAAGGCATACTGTTTGCATATTATGGAAATTAAACCGTTTCCCCCTGATGTTTACAAGTATTTGTAGCACGCACCAGCACAGCCCAAGGTGTGAACTTTGTGGGGTAAAATGTAAAGCAAACCTCAGAGAAATACTTTGTCACATTCTTCAGGCCTCACAGTCTTTGCAGATAGGAAACAAAGCTTACAGTATTTTGAGACATCATCATTTAAGCATGCATTTAACAGAAACATAGAAAGGTTAAGTTTGGAAGGGACCTTAAAGTACATCTAGTTCCAATTCCCTGCCATGGATGGGGACACCTACCATAAAACAGGTTGCCCGAAGCCCCATCCAACCTGATCCTGAAAACTTCCAGGGACAGGACATCCACAAGTTCACTAGGCAACCTGTTCCAGTGTCTTGGCACCCTTGCAGTAAAGAACTTTTTTCTTTATATCTAATATAAATCTACCCTTTTTCAGTTTAAAGATATTACCCTTTGTCCTATTGCTACTTACTCTTATAAGAAGTCCCTCTCCACCTTTGTTGCAGGTCCCCTTTAGGTACTGGAAGGCTTCAATAAGGTCTCACCTGAGCATTTTATTTTCTAAGCTGAACAAGCCCTCTCACAGGAGAGGTGCTCCAGCCTTTTTATGGCCCTTCTCTGGACTCGCTCCAACAGGCTCACATCTTTTTTATGTTGAGGGATGCAGAGCTGAATGCAGTACTCCATGTGACGTCTCATGAGAGCAGAGTAGAAGGGGTAAATCACTTCCCTTGACTTGGTAGTCATGCTCCAATTAATGGTTGGCTTTCTGCGTTGGAAGTACACACAGCCAAGTTATGTTGAGCTTCTCATCAGCCAAACCCTGCAAGTCTTTCCCCTCTGGGCTTCTCCCAACCAATTTTTTGCCCAGCCTCTATTTGTGCTTAGTCTTATCCTGACCTGGATGCATGACTTTGCACTTGGCATTCCTGAAATTCAGAAGGTTTGCAGTATCTCACCTCTCAAGCCTGTCTGTCTGGATGGCATCCCTTCCCTCCAACATGTTGACCACACCACACACCATGGTGTCATCAAACTTGCTGAGAGTGCACTCAATCCCACTGTCCATGTCACTGACAAAGATGTTGAACAGTGCAGGTGCTAGTACTGACTCATGAGGGAATGCAGTATTGTTATATTAATCAAAGCACTAGATTCTTGATTAATCTGTGCTATACACTGTTTTAGTAACCTTATTTAAGAAGCTCTGACCTTTTTTGTTCACTGTAGTAGGCTTTTCCAGTTTTGCACTGAAAAAGGCCTTGTCGTAAAGCTATGCCTTTTCTTTGTCCCATGAATTTTATTCTAGTTTAGTTGTGATTTGAAATATGAAGACTTTATTTCCCTTCTGTCTTCTTTTTCCTGGAAAAGTGTAATTCAGTAGTAGAAGCTAAGCCTAAATATTTTGGCTCTTCTAAAAGTATAAAAGCAGCAACAGCACATTCTGTGATGGGGAGATGGAGAGAATAACAAGGCTGGATGGGATTGTCCACTCCTGGTCACAAAAGCTACACTTGCATTAATAAAAAAATTGTGTTTTATTTTTTTACAATGGTACATGATCATCCATGCTGTTTAATGATCTGTTTCCTATAAAAGTTTAAGTCTGCACCAGTTTGTGCTGATGAAGGCAATCCTGGTTGTTATTGGAGTCCCTGGTTATTGAAGATAACCCAATTCAAGGACCAGCCCACAAGAAAATATTTGCAAGGCACTTTGTTTTGGCAGGGAAGAGAATTCAGCCATGTGGACATAAACCAGATTACACTATTTTCCCTCGGACTCAGTCCTGGCCTTGTTCTATTCAGGATGTGGGGCTAAACTGAGACTTAAGAATACTGGAGATGTAAAGTGTATCTGCATAGACACATAATATTTTCTCTAACAGTGCCAAGATGAGTTAGGTTAAAGTTGGGATATGCCAGACTCATTTGTGAGTTTACATTCTGATATATTCAGGGGACTGAAACATTAATCAGTATGCATAAGACTCAAGTTACCACAAAGAAACATTTTTGGCATTTATTAAATTTCAGTATTTGATCCTTGCAACCTAGCCAACATTTTCAGAGGTGCCAGGTTTTCTCCTAAGGAGCATACAGGTCAAAATTTTTGAAAGTTTCAGTGTCAATCAACACTGTTAGAAATCATGAAGTTCTTAAAGATCCAAGAGAGAAAAATCAATGCTGAGATTTTAGAGGGCAGAAATAAAATAAAATAAAATAAAAAAATAAAAAAAATAGAATTATCCTTTGTGGAATTTTTTTAAGAGATAAACACAATAAAAAGCCAGACTCTGAAAGCTGATAAGTCAGTTCAGAGTAGAAAACCAGTCTCCAAACCAAACCTCTGATCAAGATCTCAGGCACATTAAAGAGACATACAGAACCTTTTGACCTATAAAAGGCAAGTGGTTTTCCTCATCGTCTACTTTTATAGAAACTCAATCTATTTAACTACAAAATTCAATTAAAAAAATTTAAAAAGGTCTTTACATGTGAGTTTTTCCTTCCCATAGAATATAATACACAAAATCTTCTACAGAAACCACCATTCATTTATATAGTAGTTTCCTCTTCTTGGCATGATTCTGCCAAAGTTCAGATAAGCGAGATCCATTTCTTCTACTGGTCAGATTTCTGAGTGATAGTCATCATACTTAAGTACACATTTTGTTACACTTTAATTTCTTGGCAAGTTACTCAGGTCCAAATAAAGTAACTGACTTCCAGTCATATAGAGTCATAGAACAGTTAGGGTTGGAAATGACCTTAAGATCATCTACTTCAAATCCCCCTGACATGGTGTCATAGTTTAAACCCAGCCAGGCAGCACGTTCACTCACTCAACCCCCACCCCCCTTTTTGCCCTCCTCTCTTTCCTCCCCGCTCCCGGAGGGGTCGGGGGAGGAGAACCGAAGGGATGCAACTCCCATGGGTTCAGATAACAACAATCCAGTAACTAAGGTATAACACAAATCACTATTGCTATCACCAATAATAATAACGATAAGGAAAACAAGGGAAGAGGGTACAGTACCACCCACTGAAAACGAGTTCCCTCTCCTTCTGGGTAACTCCCAGTTACCTCCTGGGCATGACGTGCTGTGGTATGGAATACCTCCTTGGTCAGTTTGGGTCCTGTCCCTCCTTCCTCCCGGCCTCCCCTCCTCCCCGGCAGAGCATGAGGCTCGCAAAGTCCTTGGTCAGGACAAACATCGCTCAGCAACAACCAAAAATATCGGCTTTATCAGCCTTGTTCCTGGTTTAAGTCAAAACACAGCTACTAAGGAGAAGAAAAACTGACTGCAACTGCTGAACCCAGGACACATGGGCAGGGACACCTCACACTAAACCATGTCACACAAGGCTTCATCCCACCTGGCCTTGAAAACTGCCAGTGATGGAGAACTCACAACTTCCTTGGGCAACCCATTCCAGTGCTTCAGCACCCTCACAGGAAAGAATTTCTTCCTTAGATCCAATCTAAACCTCTCCTGTTTAAGTTTGAACCCGTTACCCCTTGTCCTGTCACTACAGTCCCTAATAAAGAGTCCTTCCCCAGCATCCCTATAGGCCCCCTTCAGATACTGGAAGGCTGCTATGAGGTCTCCATGCAGTCTTCTCCTCCCCAGGCTAAACAGCCCCAACTTTCTCAGCCTATCTTCATATGGGAGATGCTCCAGTCCCCTGATCATCCTCATGGTTTCCTCTGGACTTGTTCAAACAGCTCCATTTGGTCCTTTTTATGTTGAGGACACCAGAACTGCACACAATACTCCAGATGATGTCTCACGAGAGCAGAGTAGAAGGGCAGGATAACCTCCTTTGACCTGCTGGTCACACTTCTTTTGATGCAGCCCAGGATATGATTGGCTTTCTGGGCTGCAAGCGCACACTGTCAACTCATGTTCATTTTCTCATCGACCACAACCCCCAAATACTTCTCCGCAGGGCTGCTCTGAATCTCCTCTTTGCCCAACCTGTAGCTGTGCCTGGCATTGCTCCAACCCAGGTAGAGGACCTTGAACTTGGCATGGTTAAACTTCATGAGGTTGGCATCAGCCCATCTCACAAGCATGTCAAGGTCCCTCTGGATGGCATTCCTTCCCTCCAGCATATCCACTGAACCACACAGCTTGGTGTCCTCACCACACTTGCTGAGGGCGCACTCAATCCCACTGCCCATGTCAGCAACAAAGATGTTGAACAAGACCGGTCCCAACACCAATCCCTGAGGGACACCACTCATCACTGGCTTCCAGCCAGACATTGAGCCATTGACCACAACTCTTGGCGTGCGGCCATCCAACCAGTTCTTTATCCACCGAATGGTTCACCTATCAAATTGATGTCTCTCCAATTTAGAGACAAGGATGTCATGTGGAACAGTGTCAAATGCTTTGCACAAGTCCAGGTAGATGATGTCAATGCTCTACCCCTGTCCATCCATTCCATAGCCCCATCATAGAAGGCCACCAAATTGGTCAGGCAGAATTTCCCCTTAGTGAAGCCATGCTGGCTGTCACCAGGCACCTTGTTGTTTTTCTTGTGCCTTAGCATGCCTTCCAGGAGAATCTGCTCTGAGATTTTGCCAGGCATAGAGGTGAAACTGACTGGTCTGTAGTTCCCTGGGTCATCCATTTTCCCCTTCTTGAAAATGGGGGTTATATTTCCCTTTTTCCAGTCGTTAAGAACTTCACCTGACTGCCATGATTTTTCAAATATGATGGAGAGTGGCTTAGCGACTTCACTCGCCAGCTCCTTCAGGACCCGGGGGTGGATTTCATCAAATCCCATGGACTTGTGCATGTTCAGGTTCTTAAGATTGTCTTGAACCAGATCCTCTCCTACATTTGGCCCAAGGTTATGACATCCCATTTCCAAAAATACTTTAAACAGTGAAGAAACATAAATTTTCAAGAAAGCTGTGTTATACCTATTACAGCATGATTATATCATTTCAGATACCAGAGACAAACAAAGACCTCTGTGTTCATCTACTGTCAATAAAAAATTGATATCCACATTATATGCTCATCTCTAACACATCCACTGGAAGGAAGATCCCATGAGTACCGGGCTTCAGGCTTTGCCACTGACCTCTGCCTTTCCCTGGGCACGTTAAGTGCCACGCTTTTATTTTCATTGCTATCCTTTTATCTACTCTTCTAAACGTCTTTGTTCCTCTATTTGGCTTCCATCTATTCTGACCTCATGCTAAGGTGCTGAATGTTGATGAGACAATGAAACGTTCTAACTCAGAAGGTTAACCAGCTGTATTTATCAGCACAACACATCAAACCTGTATTTATATGAGGAATCTCTGTCCAGGTACCATGTTAACTGGAATTAATTCAGCTGCTTGTACCTGGATGTGTGAGTGATTGCAGATGTTGGTCGACACTGCAACATGGACAGAGACTGATAGCACAATGCCCTTTCAACTCATGTTGCTGATCCTCACCCTCTGATTGCCTTCCTAATGCCCTGCTAGTGTTGTGTTTCTGCCACTTAAGTGCTTGCTCTTCCACTGCCACTGTGCAGGGACACCACCAGTCCCATCCCTCCTCTGCTGGCTTCTCATGTCAGTCTGTTGGCATTTCTGATTCTTTCCTCTACCTGACTGTGCCTGTCACCACTTTCAACAAAAAGAACAAATGCAAGATTACATTATCTCTATTTTCATTCTGTTTTTCAAAACCAAAAGGAACAAAATTAAAACCCTTGGACTGTAGTGACCTTAAGGGCACCTGTGGACTATAAAGTAAGTGTAGAAGTGATGATGTGATGTTCACATGTGTGCAATGAAGACATACTTTTAACAGTCAGCAAAACAATAAAACATTTAATCAGAGAAAAAAAAAGTATGCAGTTTGTCAAAGAAAGCAAAAAATCCCAGGAAATAAAGCCCTCAGTGGGAATAATGCAGAATTTTTAAACTAATTATTTTTCTCCTTATTAGGAGAATTGTAAAGCAGAATGATCGAATTTAAACCAATAATGTAACATCCACATCATGTATCATGTATATCACCATTAACAAGGAAAAGAAAAAGAGCTTTCACAAGTTTTAAAAGAATTCAGCTTCAAAAGAACCAAAATAACTCAAGAAAGACTTTTAAATTTTTGTTTGTCATCTCTGCTTCAGAATGGCAAATCAAGTATTCATAGATGCTGCATTGCTGTATAGTATTTTATCCCCACAAAATTGCACTGGAAAACTTCGGAAATAAAATCTATTTTTTACTTTTCCTGGTTCCTTAATAATTTTCTCTGTAACTGATAGAGATAAAAAGTTGTTTGTTTGTTTGTTTGTTTGTTTTCTGTGAACAGTGTAGACCTCTTGTATACCCTTTCCACTTTGTAATCAGTCATAAGGATCCATCTTCCAGAACAAACAGAAACAAGATGCAGTCAGCAATTTTTCCCATCACTGCAACCCTTGGCAGAATATAGATTTAAAAAAATTCAATCCTGAGAAGGTGAAAGTGATGTTGATCAATCGGTGGCAGCAACTTGATGAAATGAGAAAGCTGAAGCTTTTCCAACTCTGTAGTGAGCCATCGTAATGCCGCTGATACGCTATTGCAGGTACAGTTCCTTCACAACTGAAAGTGTATCTCTTGGAAGAGATACAAACTATCAAGGCTATCAGATCTTGTGGTGTTGCTATAGTATCAAGTACATGGATTTTATATACATATGTATCTAAATATATGGCTAGTAGCTGAAGATATTCTAAGGTTATTCTTCCATTTATTACCTCACTGCAGAGCTCCTTCTCATAGATTGAATTTTATGGCAAAGTCCACAGAATTTAACAAGGGTGAAAAAGTATAAATTTGCTGAGATACCATTTCCCTTATATAGAGGATTATATTCTTTCAAAAATTCTGGGCATGTAATTCTTTATTATAAAAATGCATAGAGTATTAAAAGTCTCAGGAGAGATTTGTGTTCTCAGCTAGGCTTTGCAGAGATCTCCCATAAATATAGGCTGCCTTTGAATACATGTATAGAGTGACTGCATCAGTGCTGTTTTTTTTCCAGGAAGCACGTTATCACCATATTCTTAGGTGGCATCTGTTCACCTTTAGCTGCAACAATAAAGATATTCCAGATGCTTGCTGCTTTGGAATAAGTCTTTTGTTTTGTTAGACATCCTGGATATTCACAACTTCACCAAACAAAGATCAAGGACTGAAGAAAGACTGCTGTTGATAAAGAAATGACAGTTCTGCCATCCTCCTATTAGACATTATTTTAAAGGCATTCTCAGCACCCCTTAAGCCTGATTATTGCAATGGACTACTCCCTGAAAGGATTCTAGGTAAAGATTTCCCAGCTATTTTATTTTAGACAGGAATGGGAGAGATTTTAAGATCACCTCTGTCCCTGAATCAGACTATGAAAGTAGCATAAATATAGATTGACTGAAGAAGATCTAAAGTGGTGGGTGGTTATTGAAGTTTACCCAGGAAACATTGGATTATAGTGACACTCAGGTCATAGTGAGCATACACTACAGGCTCCTTAGCTGGGCAAGCACATCCTGTGACTCCCTTCTACCACATGCCAACGACTGCCAGCACCCATAGATTCACTGGGAAGGCTTTAGAAAATAAAGAATTGAATGGCATTAGTGCTGTTCACATGAAATACTGGGTCCAAAAGCATTGCACTTTTTGTGAATTTCTCTAAAAACCCTATAAGAATGATAAAGCAGAGAAATGTTTTGACACTTCATAGATTTCATGAAAGAAACCCCACCTTTTTAAGATAATATTTCTGTAGAAAGCGTTGGCATCTGGATTTTAAATACTCTATATGGCATTTGAGAGATTCCTGCTTAATATATTTTGTAACTGCTGTAGGTTGACCTTGGCAGGTGGCCAGATGCCCACCCTGCCACTCTCACCCTCCTCCTCAGCAGCCGTTGTGGAGAAATAGGATAGAAAAGCTTATAGGTCAAGATAAAGATAGGGAGGTTACTTGCAAATTACCATAATGGGTAAAACACACTTTACTTACTTCATTACTAGTTAAAAACAGAATTTGATGGTGAGAAATAAGGGCAAGTTAAATCAATACATTCTTTCTCCCTTTCCTTTGTTCAGCACAGAGGAGCTGCTGGAGGCTACAGTCAGTCCATAACAGTTCCTCTCAGCTATTTCTTTCTCCTCAGACTTCTTCTCTACTGCAGTGTGCATCATCTCCGTGAACTGCAATTCTTCATGGTAAAGTTCTTCTCTAATCCAACATGGGACCTTCCAGGCTCCCAGCTTACTTCAGAAGGTACCCACTTGCTGCTCTTATGGGTTTCCTACAGGCTGTAGTGTGGATATCTGCTCCACTGTGATGTCTTCCATAAGCAGCAGGGTGCCACAGTGCCTGGAGCACCTCCTCCTCCTTCTCTAACTGTGGATTTTGAAGGATTGTTTTTCACACTTTCCCCTACTTCAGTGCTGAGCAGTGATTTTACAGTTTTTGAAATATATTCTCCAGGAAACACCACAAATTCCTCTGTGAGTCTGTCTTGGGTTTAGCAGTAGCAGTCATTTTTTATCCTTCTTAGTAGCTGGTGCAGCACTGAGTTTTTGATTTTCAGCCTGGGAACATCTCTGATAACACTGATGTTTATTCTGACCAAGACTTTGTGAGTCTCACGCTCTGCCAGGAAGGAGGGGAGGCTGGGATGAAGCAGAGACAGGACACCTGACCCAAACAGACCAAAGAGGTATTCCATACCACAGGATTTAACTGAGAGTTACCCGGAAGGGCTAATTCGCTGCGGGGTGGGGTGAGTTATCAGTCGGCAGGTGGTGAGTTGTTGTATTTTCTTTCCTTGTTATTTCCCTTATCATTATTGTGATAGCAGTAGTGATTTGGGTTATACCTTAGTTACTGGACTGTTCTTAACCCATTGGAGTTACATTCTTTTTGATTCTCCTCTCCATCCCTCCGGGAGTAGGGGGAGGGAAAGAAGGAGGGGAGTGAGAGAGAGGCTGCATGGCTGAAAGAGTTTAAACCATGACAGAGTCTCAGCTGCGTCCTGCATAGAGTCCAGTTTGGAGCTGGCTGGACCAACCTGTGTCTGACATAGAGAGGTCCTGGCTTCTGCTCACAGAGGCCACCCCTGCAGCTCCCAAAATTACCAAAACCTTGCCATCTTCATCCAGTACAACAAGTTATAAGATAAATTATATTTACTGCAAATATATAGGGTTACAAATACACTGTTCTACAATGCAGGGAGAAAAAAGAGTGGTCTAGCACAAACTTGTTTTAAAAGTCAATACATTTAATCCATTAAAAGTTGGTGCAGACCTAACATCAAGATCATAGAATCATAAATCATAGAATGGTTAGGGTTGGAAAAGACTTTAATAATTATGTAGTTCCAACCTCCATGTGAGAAGGCTGTGTGGAGACCTCATAGCAGCCTTCTAGTATCTGAAGGGGGCTATAGGGATGCTGGGGAGGGACTGTTCATTAGGGACTGTAGTGATAGAAAAAGGGGTAACAGGTTAAAACTTAAGCAGGGGAAGTTTAGATTGGATATAAGGAAGAAGTTCTTTCCTGTGAGGGTGGTGAGGCACTGGAATGTGTTGCCCAAGGAAGTTGTGAATGCTCCATTCCTGGTGGTGTTCAAGGCCAGGTTGGATGAAGCCTTGGGTGACATGGTTTAGCGTGAGGTGTCCCTGCCCATAGCAGGGGGGTTTGAATCAGGTGATCTTCAGATCGTTTCCAACCCTAACTATGCTATGATCCTGTTTCTATTATTTTTTTCCCAATATCTAATCTAAATCTCCCCTCTTTCAATTTAAAGCCATTCCCCCTTGTCCTGTCCATACAGGTCCTTGTAAAAAGTTCCGCTCCAGCTTTATTGTAGGCCCTTTTTAGGTATTGGAAGGCTGCTCTAAGGTCTTTCTGAAGACTTCTCTTCTCCAAGCTGAACAACTCCAACTCTATTAGCCTGTCTTCATTGGAAAGGTGCTCCAGCCCTCTGACCATTTTTGTGGCTCCTGTCTGGATCCTCTCCAACACATCCTTGATTTTCCTGTGCTGAGGACTGAAGAGCTGAATGCAGTACTGCAGGAGAAGTCTCGCAAGATCAGAGTAGAGGAGGAAAATCACCTCCCTTGACTTGCTGATCACACTCCATTTGAAGTAACCAAGCACTCAGCTGTCTTTCTCATCTGTAAGCGCAATCTGCCACGCCATTTTGAGCTTCACATGAACCAAAAGGCCCAAGTTTTTATCCCAATTTTTGCCCAGCTTCCATTTGGTTTTGGTGTTGTCCTGACCCAGGTGTGTGACTTTGCACTTGGCCTTCTTGAAATTCATGGCATTTGCCCTGACTCACCTCTCAAGCCTCTCAAGGTCCCTCTGGATGACATGCTTCCCCTCTAGTGTGTCAACTGTACCACACAGTTTGCTTATCAACCATTGGAACAGGATGCCCAAGCAAGTGGTAGAGTCACTATCCCAGGAGGTATTTAAAATATGTGTAGACGTTTAAGGACACTATTTGTGGTAGACTTGGCTGTGCTGAGTTCATGGTTGGACTCAGTGTTCTCAAAGATCTTTTCCACCCTAAAGGATTCTGTGATTCTATGACCCAAATAAACTTTTTGCCATGCATTTTTAAGCTGCTTCTCCAACCCCACACAAGAACACACAAGCTTTGTCCTGGAGTCCTCTGCTTTAAAATACCAGAGAACTGTAGAAGCATGAAGAACTATAAAGCATGTTCTAGAAAGAACATGAGACTGCTGTGATGGAGCTAATGCTGGTCATATACCGTACTACTTGGCTATATAGCTAACTCCTAAAAAAAGTTAATAGCATTATATTTGGGATCTTAAGCTTAGCCTGGTTTTCATGAATACTGAGAAATGTCCTTTCTCTGAGGAAATTAAGCAAGAAGAAAAGAAACATTTCATTTCTGAAAAAAAGTAAGCTTGCAAGGTACATTGAAATGCATAAATGTTTGAAGAACCTGCTAACTTACAAACTTCTAAGTGAAGTTATATTTTAGCCTTAACATAATTAGTTATATTAGTAAAGTGACAAGAGGAGATGCATATTCATTTAATTCTGAGTTGTATCAGTTATCAGAATTAAAAATATTTTACAGGTAATGTAAAGGATTGGATGACAAAAAATTGACATTTAAGAGTTACCTTGCTTTCTCACATCACATTCATGCATACATTTCTAAGGCAGACTTCTTCATCTCCAAAAGTTTGCTACTGATAGTATCAGTCACCTTCCTCAAAGAAAAAAATAATTGTGAATAAGAGCCAACTTACATTTATATATATATATAAATATATATATATATATTAGCTGGAACAGGAACCTGGGACTTCTCTGTGTGCCAGGTCTCATTCATTTTAGCAATGTAGTGTCAGTATACTGCCAACATTCACAACAGAACTGTCACAGATGGTGTGTTTAAAATAAATCTGGCAAATTCTGTTGTTTCACCTGAGGTGCATTAAAGTGGCACAATACTCTATGGGAAAGCTAAAAATGTTGGTCTAGATTAGGCTAAGGAAGACTAGATTAACTCCTCAAATATAATAGTCCCTTTTTTTAAACAGCTGAAGAACTTACTGTGCTCAATATCCTCACCATTTGTATTTTGTATAATAATGCAGAGTACAAAATGGTGTCAATTCAAAGATTTCCAAGTTCAAGTATTTTCCGGTTATGTTTACCAAAGATATGGAGATGAATTTTGAAAATCATGCTAAAAATAAGTCTCATTGATGTTAGTGTGGATATGTTCATGAGGTCAACAAATCTAATGTGCTATAAGCTCCCTAAAATAAAATACTGTAGAAACATAAAATAGAGTAGAAACATACAATCATAGAATAACAGTACAAATATGCAATTTAGAGAGAAGTACTTATTTCTTATATTTTAGCATACCTTGAAAAGACATTTCATCTGGGAAAATTGATGGAGCAAGTGTCTACTTGTACCTTCTGAGGCAATATCAGTGCTTTCTGTATTTTCAGTTGAAAGAAAACAAACTTAAATTATTTCTAGCTTTAATGTGAAGTCATGGCTCAGGGGAGTTGCAGATAGATGAATTAAAAATGGTGGGTTTATTTCACAAGGCAAAAAACTGGTTGTGTAGATAGAGCACAGATTTCTGCAAGCTTTTTCTCTAACAGATCTCCATTAGCAATGTACTATACATGGGAAGTTAGCTCAGTCACAAGCCCTGAAAGTTTGATTTGTTGCTGTTGTTATTTTAAACTGCCATTGAACACTATCAGCTGATGTACTGATATTGTAGATGGGTCTCTGTCATAGTCTGAGACTAGGCAGTGGAAGAATAATGGACTTGCAAGCACAGTTTCAGGCTGATTTAAATCAGTGATAGGACGATAAAGTTTTATATCCTAACATCAATTCTTTTACCATAAATATGATAAAATATAACTGATGTATGACAATAAATTGGCAATCTAGCTTTAGAGCTGTAGACACTGCTCAGTTATAAGATTGTGCAGGTATAGAGTTTCACTGCACAATAGTAAAAGCAAGAAGATATTTCTAGTAATGTAAAATATCCCTGAAGTAGAAAGGTACTATTATAATGCAAGAGTTGGGCAAAGTCAACACAGAGTGTTGCAGCATCTTCTGATTTAAATGTGTAAAAGGAATTTATAATTAAGAAGTCACAGGTGCAACTGTCTTTTCTTTGAATTCCAGCTAAGCAAATCAGTTGCATTGATTACTCTTTCTGCAGTAGTCCTCTCTTGCTATCCACTCGTCTCACTGCTTCCATCCTGCCAAGCCCCCACTGAGATTCAAAGGTGCAGCTGCTCTGTGATGAGCTACACCCACCTGACCCATGCCTCTGGGAGGTACCATGCTTACTCATCACTGCCCTTGGAGAAGCTGGACCCTACCCTGGAGGCATTCTGCTCACTAGGCTATTGGGGCAGTGAGATAGCTCTGCAATATGGTTCTAGGCAGCTCTTGAGAAAACCAGCTGTGGCATCAGCTGCCCACTTTCAAAGATATCAACCACAATTCTGCTCAGTATGTTTTTTCTATGTTGTATCACACATTCTTAAATTACTTATCCTCCTCTATCATGCGTCATATATTAAAATTTATTTGTTTATCCACACATTCTTATATTGCTTATTCTCCTCTGTCATGTATTGTATATTAAATTGTATTTGCTTATCCACACACTAAACACACATTGATATTATCATCATTAGCAGCATTACATTTCCCAGTCAGTCCATACATCTTTAGATATTGTATTTTGTAATTTCTCTGTGTTCAAATTTTCTTCATACAATGCTACAGGTATTTTTCTACAGACATACTGCTTGCAAGTCAGTTAGCTACACACTTTCAAGTTGGCGTAACATTTCTTGAGTTTAAAGAATATGTTTGATTTTCTTTTCAAAAGAGATCTTTTAGAGTTCTTTTTCTCCTTGAAACAAACAAATATAAAATGCAGTGCTTCTACTAGAAGCAGACATACTAAACATAGGAGTCTACTCATTGAGTAACTACCTACAAACTTAAGCACACTGTTTTTTATTAAAACTGTTTTTAATTGGTTTTATTCAGTTTGCATACAGGAGAGAAAATATTATATTTTTCTTTTAATTTTGAACTCTAGGAAATTTTGAACATGTTGAGGGTTTAGAGATGGTCTGGTTTCCTTAAAAAGATATAAATCTTCATGAAGTGTGGGTTTCTTCCTTTTGTGCCATGTAATATGTTTACTTCTCCTTCCAATGCACTTTTCCCTTCCTGATATCAAGACCACCTCTGTGATTCTGCTGTTAGGTGGCTCTTGATCTATAGCTGATCTTATCCAAAGAGGAGCTGAGAACCTTAAAGTCTTTCCAATGCCAAAGGGAACACCACTTGTTTCAGGGAAGTCACGTATAAATGCAGTTTAAAGATCTGAATTTTAAGCACATAGGAGAGAAATGTTTTGTATAACTCTGCATGCAATCTCTTTTGTGGGTAAAAAAAGCCCTTCCTTTTTTTTTTTTTTTTTTTTTTTTTATCTAAAATATTTTATTGATTTTTTTTTTTTTTTTTTT
>NDXB01012153.1:48344-67022 GCA_002631895.1 Agapornis roseicollis
TTTTTTTTTTTTTTTTTCTGTAGCCACAAATATCTAATGAGTTGGGTTTTTTATTTTTCTTTCATGAAGCACAGAAAAACACCCTCTGAGTTGTTTTATAAAAAAAAAAACAGAAGTGACCTGTACTTTGACCAACTGTTTATTTGCTTTTATCACCCTACCACAGCTTTAGGTTCAGTTGTAGTTCAATAAAGCAGCGGAGGAAAATAATACACAAACCATTAATTTTTTTTTTTCTATATTCAATTAAAGTTGTCTTGAATAGTCTAGCATAAGAAATATTTTGTAAAACAGTAACCTTCAAGGTAAAGCTTGAATTTATTAAGACTATAATCAAGTTTTATACCTTTTTCACTATTTAGCCTATAATCGACAACTCTCTTAGGCTCTGAGAAAAAGGCATTATAATTCAAGGATGCAATAAAAAAGGTCTTGAAGGTTATTGGATGTTTTTAGTCATCTCGTCTATCTTTAAAAATAATTTCATGTTCATAAAACTTAATATGTTTGTTACAGTCTAGAATGGATTTTTTCTGATAGTTATTTTAAGACTTTATTTCTGTGCAACCAGAAACCGTCCATCTAAGAGGCCCCTACAGTCAGACTATATCTCTGTGGTTAATTGACCAAATTTCCTTCTTTTTCTGCATCCTCATAGCCTATTATATGGGAATTACTGATAAATTTTTCAACAGGACCAAGGGTTCCTTGGCAGTATCACTTACTAGCATTGTCAGCAATGCTCACCTTCCAAAGTTACTTTTAGGTGTTCTGAAGACTCATGTTTGTGTAGATGCACTGGTTATATTTGTTTCATGTTTGAAAGCTAAATTGACATTAAATAAGAGGAGATTATACAGCAGTTCCTGGATTTGAAGAGCTTGCATGTTAAGCTAAATCTGTATTTTTTTTATCTTATGTTTGATGTGAACATGAATATGAATACATTGCTTTCCCCCTTATCCAAATTTATAAATTGGTATATTTAAATAAAATAATGAATACACATTTCTTGAATGAACAAATGGACTTTCTCTGAGGATTCTTGCAGAAAATGCAGGTGTGGTGTGTATGATTGTATTGAATGTATTACCTAAGAATCTTTGCATTGAGTTTTCACTTCTGATATATTTATCTTTGGAAATTTCAAATCAAACTCATTTTATTAGAAGAGCAGTGATGTTGCAGATATAAATTTCCCCTGTTTTGAGAAAATAGCTGGCTAATAAATGAGGAAAAGAGAGATCCCCACTGATAAAATAATTTGTTAGGTGCCTGAAAAACTGAAGTTAGACTCATTCCTGAACACCAAGAATTACCAGGAAGAAAGACCCCATAGCTGCCAAACAAGCAAGAAAAGGCTCATCTTCCTGTAAGATATTAGAGGTTTCACAAACATGACAAAGCAACTGCTAACCAGGTGCATAGGTTCTACTACTCATCAAACTGCTTCTATTACTTAAGGTCAAATGTTAACATATACATAGAATCATAGAACCACAGAATCATAGAATCATAGAACAGTTATGTTTAGAAAGCACATTAACATCACACACAGAATCACACAGAATTACCAGGCTTGAAGGGACCTCTAAAATCATCAAGTCCAACCCATGCCCTACACCTAACTAAACCATGTCATCAAGTGCCATATCCAATCTTTTTTTAAACACACCCAGGGATGGTGACTCCACCACCTCCCTGGGCAGACTGTTCTAATATTTTATTATTCTTTCTGTGAAAAACTTCTTCCTAATATCCAACCTGTACCTTCCTTGGCGCAGTTTGAGACTGTGTCCTCTCGTTTGGTCCATTGCTGCCTGGTGAAAGAGACCAACCTCCATCTGTCTACAACCTCCTTTCAAGAAGTTTGTGCAAGATTACTTTGATGACTCATCAAAATGATTTTATAAAGGACTACCCATAAGTGCAGAATCCTATCAATAGTTTTAGGATCTGTGTAAGTATTGACTTGGAAACCAAAGCAGACATGTTGAAAACTCCTATGAATCTTAAGCAGAGCATTTCTAGAGCCAGGTACTGTATTTATGAACATTTTCCCTTAACGGCAACCAGTAGTACCAAAAAATATAGCAGCTGTATGGGCAGACACTCCATGGCTGAATGCATATTGAATGATGTGTCCACTGCTAGTCTGCATTCTCCTGACAATTTACTAGGAATTTGATGCACTGCTTGAAAATGCTCCAGGAAATCTAAGAGTGTTAATTCTTATATCACAAATTTGACATCTGCAGGAAGTGCTGTTCATCCTTCTGGTGATTGACTTGACTTTCTTGCTTGGATGAGCTCAACATCTCTATGTTCAGCAAATCATTTTCTTCTGAGATTGAAAGATGATGTATGTGTTCCAAATATTTTACTCAAGCCATAGTTCAAGAAACATCACTAAGTTTTTGGGTTTAATTTATCTGAATTAAAGGCAATACAATTTATCTGAATGGTAAATTAGATCTTAATTACCATGGTAAATTAGCCATCAAAAAGTCAAGCAATTTAGTCAACATAGCAAGTATTTCAAGGGAAAGGTATTCTGTGCTCTGGATAAATTTACAAAAAAATTCCTGTACCTAAACTGTAAAAAAACTAAACGAATTATCCAATGTAATATTCTGCATGAAAAGGACAACTGGCTACATCATTATGTAAACCCTAAAATGTTTTTGCTCTTTAAAGATAATTTTCATTGGCTTTTTGAACGTTACGCATGGCTGGTAAGTCATGAAGCTCTGAGAACACAGAAGACCCTACATGAAACAATCATGTTTTTTAAGTGATGGCCATAATAGAGAATAAAAAGTATTCTTAGGAAGCAGTGGTAACTGTTACCAGTGTGAGAAAAGATAAGACAATCACCCCCCATGATTTTTACATTATCTTGCACCAATCAGGGTGGCATTATCCCCAAGTTCACCACTGTGTCATTGGTGAGTACTGTAGACAATGTATATATCCTATGTACAGCTAAAACTAGCAGACATAAAAGTTTTAATTTATTTGTGTTTGTTTTGAAGTGTGGCATGCTACAGATACTTATTAAATGTGATATACACATCCATGAACTTACAAATTTGGAATGTTTTTTAATTATCTGGCCTCAGTTTGGCATAAAACTTGCTTGTTCTGGAAGATGTATCAAGATATGATTCTGCCTACTTTCAGCCCAAGTGTTAAAGAATGTCTGCAGTCCAAGGTAAGGCAAAGTGGAATTAAAATAACATTACCTACATTATATAAAGCGCTATTAAAACACAAAGAAGATATTTTGTGATAGATTTTAAAATCTTGGTGCTTATATTCAAAGCAACAGAGGCATGAGAGAAGCCATTTACGTTAACATTAAGAAGCCATAATGTTAATGGAAAATTAACATTAAAGTGCAGAATAATAAATTTATATATTGACAAAGCCTGTTAGTCGCAAAACCATGTTAATCAGTTTAATATTGTCTATATACAGAAAAGATAAATATAGCGCAATACAGTGCATTCAAACCAAGGAGCTGCTAAAACCATTTGCATAATTTTTTGTTAATTTTCTTTTTCTTGTTTGGCAAAATATAATGTTATTCAGAAAGCAAAGCCTATGGTATGTATCAAGCATAGCCAAACTCCACTTGCTAATGAACTGCTGGTATTTAACTTGCTCTTTTAGTTACCATGCCTCTAGCTGGGTATCCAGCTTTGCCAGTGATTTATTTTCTTGGCCGTACACCTTGTCCTGCTGTTACAATGCTGCCTCCTGCAAGCAGGAAATGCACGGGAACTCTTTCACTTCTGTGGAGATAATTACAGAATTTCAGCCTCCAGAGCAACTAATCAATGTTTGACTAGTTTTCTGGAGCACTCAATTTTTTTTCAAAAAATGGAAAAATAATGGAAAGAAAAAGAAAAATTGCATTGCATGAAATAGTTTCGGAACTTTCATACAGTAAGAGAAAGCACTTAAATTTAATTCAGAAAGAACTATTACTGAATGTATTGGATTTTTATGGAAATACTGTGGTTTCCTTAATTGTTTATCATTGCACTGCACATATACATATGGTGCTCCAAAATCCCAAACCAACAACATTTCATGATCATTACCACTATACTTGTTTTATTCTGAAAAAAATCCTATTTTTTACCTAATCTTTAAAGTAATTAAAATGCAACTCAAAATTGTAGTGCTATATGCTTTGCTACAAATCCAGTTCACATTTTTCCTACAAATAATATGAAATTAAAATATATTGATTCATGCATTTCTGTATAATCACAAGTTTAGGATCTTGAACTATGCTTATTTACAGGAGTAGTACCGTATGTGTGCTTATATTCCTTGATAGTCACACACTAGTGCACTATGCCTGGTAGCACCAAATACAATCCATGCCTGGAGTTAACTGGTGATTTGAGCTGGCTAAAATAGAAACACCCTCTTTCCAGACCACAATTCTGAATGGGCCAGAAAAATAAGAAATAAATGATTGGAGAAGAAAAAATTATATATAGGGAAACATAAAACCTCTCATTCTTTGTACTTGCTTTCCCCATGGATATTAGAAGTAGAGATTGGGGTGTACTCTTTTGCTCTTTTCCTTTTCTGTTTTAGTTACCCCTTTGGCAGACCACATCCACCCCATTCATGCCACCAATGGCTAGGGGGAATAAGGTGACTAGGTTTGTGGGGACATTGTTAGGAATGGGAAGAGGAGAGATAATGAAGATACTTTTATTTACTGCTTCAGCAGAACAGGACCTCTCACTCTCAGATGGTGCTGGAAAGCCAGCAGACCTCCAGTTAGATTGGAAATGAACTAAATCACAAAGATGAAATTGTCAAACTGCTACAAAGTGTGTCATGTCTTGTTGAGCTACCTGAAGTCAAAACGGAAGGGTAAATTCTAAAACTGCAATAGATCAAACTTCACCAAGATCTATCACAGGTAGAGTTTTAAGGGTAGATTTCTATGCTGTTTGAATTGCCCTAAATATAGGAGAAATTTGCATGGGGCTGTCAAATTATGGGTAAGTCACATCATTGCAAAGCTCATACAGGATACCTAGGACATCTCCAAGAGCAATAAATGCTTTTAGTTAGGCAAATGGATCAAGCATGTGGTGTTTAATTGAATGTCTTGTAAACCAGCAAGTCAAAAGATCTTTGATATGCACACCCTCCCCCAGGTTTTTATGATACTCCAAATTAAAATATAAACACTACTCCTTTTTTCTGACATTGATAATATTCTTAAAAAAAACCCAACTCATTAGATCTGAGATGAAAACATATTCTATTCTGCCTTCCATTTTATATGCATCAGCCCCAGTGATTTATGTACTTGCTACCAAACTTATGAAAATGAAAGGATTTTTTCCTTGGGAGAACACACACGATTTTAAAAATCTAACTTCTGGCAACTAAGGTATGATTTAAACCAAAATCCCAAACTGTAATTTTCTATATCCCATCCAGAAGTCACAAAGTAGAAGATGCTGATAAGTAAACGTTTTGAGAAAGGTAGAAACAGGTTAGAGCTCCAAAATTTTGTTGGAGGATCCAAGCTTGTTGTAACTGCAACAGGTAGAGGTGCAGAATTTTTTGGACTGAACATTTTGTTACTCTGAAATTGCCTTGTAGGCAAAAAGGAACACAGCAAATATCTGGAGCTGGCAGTACCCAGAAGTCTTTGCCAGGAAGAGTACAAAATTCATGGTTCATCTTCAGTCATGGGTTTCTGTCCGTACCTTATGCCACCTTGGCCCCCTTCCTTCTCACTGGCTCCCAGCCCCTCTTCTGATGTGGACATAGTTTATGACCACCTGCCCTGTAGTGACTGCCAACTTTATCTGTCCTTGACCATCACAGAGGTTTGGCTCAGGAAAGACAATAGTCCCAGTGGCGGTTAGAGCAAGCTGGTACCAGCTCTGGTCCAGACAAACCCCACCAAATGCTGAGCATTGCCCCAGCAGCCCAAGGTGATGTCTTGACACCATTTTCTAGTACTGACAGAATCCCATTTACTGACCAATCATTTACAGTTGCTAAATGAGACCAAGTTATGCCATTTGCATGCAAATTTGGCCTCAAATTTTCTTTTAATTCAGAGCTGTTTGTGTACAGTTTTATGCTGTGTCTCAAGATATGTCAACAATAACAAATGCTGATGTTGCCTACATTTATTTGCAGTCCTTTGACAGTAACTTTATCTTGTAACAGGCTGAAGTGATTGCTGACCTCTTTCATAACGCTCTGCTGCCTCTCTCTTCCTACCTGCACTGAGTACTCTTTCTTCACTAGAAAGATTATTTAAGCCTAACTTGCAATGTATTCTCTTTTTCAATCCAATTGTTTGATAAATCATTTCAGCACCAAAACCACAATGCTCCAGATTAATGAAATGCACAAAGTTTATTCTTAGCCTCAAAAATTGTGAGAGTCAGTCTTTGGGATACAGATGGCCATTAATTTTGACCTTGAAATAACACACAAGAACGCAGTCCCCTGAGCTACCACACTTTGTATTAGAGCTCCTTCCTCTCTGTTAGATGTTTTGAAAGGTTGTGATAAATTAGAACTTTACTGGGCAAGAGACAAAGAAGGATGTGAAAATACACATAAGAACAGCTTGTTTTTCAGGATGATGTAAGCTGAGGCTGTGAAAAGGTATATGAATTTTTAAAATTGCACTCATATAAATTCATCTTTCAAAATGGAGGCAAAGACATTTGAGAAACTAATATTTCTCAAGCTAGACTCTGAGCCCAGTTTAATTTTTTAAAATAATTTGTGAATTCTGTCAAGTTATATAAAGCAATAAATGAAACTGCTTTCTGCTCTTGCTAATCTGAAATGATGTAAAAAGCTGAGAAAAAGCTATAATATAATAATTTGTACAGGGAAAAGGGAGGCATCCTACTGATTTAAAAGAATGAGCAGCTACTGTATCATCCATTGAATAGCTATAAATAATTGGTCATACTTACTACTTATTTAACCTCTGAGATAACCTTGGTTTTACAAAAATGCCTGCTGGTCTCTTCTGTCCTCCTCTTTTCTGGTACACACACAACAGAATATGAAACATATTGAAGAAGATACAAAAGACATTTAGGTAGAAGTTTAGCACAGGTTGATCCCTATATTATATGGGTGTTAAAACAAGGCAGAGTGAGGATCTCTTTTCCTTGCAAATTGACTACCCAATTGTTCTGAATCTTGTTGAATGTGAGGAAAGCTGTGTATACATAAGTAGGCAGTAAAGAAGAAGCAGGCAGTGTCTACTCTCAATACCCAATAAGCAAAAACTCTGAAGAAGGAGAAAGAAGGAAGCTAATGACTTCTGGTCATTCTGCCTACAAGGTGTCATTATGGAGAAGTTCCCAAAGCTCCTCCAGAAAGTCAACATACCGGGGTGCCTCTTTAAAGTGCCAGTACACTAAAGCAGGCAGCAGGGGGGATAAACACGAGTTACAGATCTGTGTGCGGTTGCAGGGCTATGATCTTGCTGGGATGGCTTTCATGACTGGAGTTGCAACGAAGCATGTTGGGGGAGGTGATCTCTCCTTCTTTCCTCAGCATTCATGAAGCCACAATTGGAGTACTCTGCCCAGTTCTGAGCACAACAGAGCCATTGACATAGAGGAGAGAGTCCAGCAAATGACCACTAAGATGATTTGAAGGACTGGAGCATCTCTCATGTTATGAAAGGCTGAGAGCTGTGACTGTTCAGCCTGGACAAAAGAGGAATCAGAGAGGATCTTAGAATCATAGAATAGTTTGGGTCAGATGGGACCTTTAAAGATCATCAAGTCGAATGCCCCTGCAACAAGCAGGGACATCAGCTAGGTCAGATTGCTCAGAGTGCCATCCAGCCTGACCTTGAAGAGCTCCATCTTGTGATAATGTATAAATACATGAAGGGAGGGTATAAAGAAGACAGAGCCTGATGTTTTTCAGTGGTACCTGGTGGCAGAACAAGAATCAATGGGCACAATTATGTAGATAGCAGCACTGGGCTAAAACCCAAACCTCCTATCTATACATTGAAACTGCATATTTATGTATAGAAGGAATAGCAGCAAAACATATCTTTAGAAGGGAACAAGCATTTAAAAAGATATATCATAAAGTATGCTGAGACTCATATTGTACATCGAGGAAATAAATGGTTAGAATTAACATGTATCTTTTGTTCCAAAATACAACCAAACTTTCCTTTCTCACAAATTATGGTCTTGATGAGAATAATATATCTCTTTGTATGGGAGAAAACTTCATACTAAAAGTTGTGCAGGACAATCTGGAGCTACCATTTAAATTAGTTGCATGGCAGAATTGGCAAGGATGGATTAAGAGATTTAATATAAACACCTTGGAAACATGAGGATAGAACTAATGAAAGTACTGTTTTGCCTGAGATATTCAATGACATAAGTGTTTCACATCATTTGCAGCCTGTACCTGATGATATCCTGGGAATGAAAAATGTATTCAGCTGTCAAAGGCATCAATTTAGAACTGTTTCCCCACTGGGAAAAGAGAATCTATACACTTGGACAAACTGTAGGAAAAAAATACTGATGAAGTGCACTGTATTCATATTCAATCAACAGTCAAATATATTTCATAATGAAAAGTACATTTATTTTAGCTGCAGAAATGAACTCATCTCAGAATAAAAAACTGCAATGGGATGTCTTGCCCATTATTAATTCCTTTTGGAACAGACAGAAGTATATATATGACTTCTGAAGGCAATTCAAACCACAGATTTAGGACATAGATGCATTCCAGTCAACTTCTGTATTTCAGCTAAAACCTCTCATCCTCAATGATACAAGCCAGCATTACAGCATATGGTCTAAGAAGAATTATTTTTAAATGCTATCTTCAAATGTTATTTTATCCTGTGCTATTCAGCTAGCATGCTAAAGAAAATTTACTGAGGTGGAGGAAATTACAAGGGTTGTTTATTCATTTTTTTCTTTACCAACTCAAGTTGTGGATCTGTGGTTAAAAGCAAGCATCATCACTAGAAGCCTTGTCAGCTAATATAAAAATATGCACACATTGACATTTGTTGACACTTTTACTTGTCCTTTATTTTCTAAGTGTCATGGGTTAAACCTGGTAGGCACCTGCACCACACACAGGTGCTCACTCACCCTTCCTCAGAAGGATGGGAGTGACAAATGGAAGAAAAGTCAAAAAACATAGGTGTTGAGAAAACAGAGAGTTTAATATATATAGAAAAATAGACAGTTTAATACATATAAAAAACCCAGATGGTTTAATATGCATAGAAAAAGCTGTGCATCCAAAAAAATTAATTCATTCACTATTTCTCATTGGCAGGCAGGTCATGTCCAGGAAAGCAAGGCTCCATGACAAGCAGCAACTACTTGGGAAGACAACTGTCAAAGCTCCAAATGTCCTTCCCCTTCCTTCTTCCTTCCTCACCTTCTATTGGCAAGCATGATACCCTATGGTATGCGATATTCCTTGGGTCGGTCAGTTGGGGTCATTTGGCATGACCTGTTTTCTTCTTCTTAGTAGCTGGTAAAGTGCTGTGGTTTTGAATTTCAGCCTAGGAACAGTGCTGATAACACCAGTGTTTTAGTTGTTGCTAAGTAATGTTTGCTGTGATCAAGGACTTTGTGCATCTCATGCTCTGCCAAGGAGGAGGAGAAGCCGGGAGGAAGTAAAGACAGGACACCTGACCCAGACTAGCCAATGAGTTATTCCATACCACAGCATGTCATGCTCAGTATATAAACTGGGGGGAGTTACTCAGAACGGTTAGATTGCTGATCGGATCAGGCTGGGTATAGGAGGGAGGAGTGAGCCAGTGGCTGTGTGGTTCTGAATTACCTGCTGGGCTTAAACCACTACAACTATCAACACTGTTTCCTGCCCAAAGCCAAATCATAGCCACACATTAGCTACCATGAAGAAAGTTAACTCTATCCCAGCCAAAGCCAGTACGCTGATAGGCATTTTTCTTGCCTCCCACCTCCAGATGTACTTCAGAGAATTAGACATCTGACTCTTACTAGCTATAAGTATCTTTACTACAAGGTTGCGATTAAAGAATGTCTTTTCTAATATGACAAAAAATTGTGTTTTGTAGTATTTCCTGTTGTACATCAGACTCTTATTAAATTTTTGTTTCTACCAACTGTATCCACTAAATCTTTTGAATTCTATATCTCTGTTAGGGCTCGAGCTACATAATGTATATATTTGAGGAACACATGACGCAGAATTTTCATTACATTTAAAGGCCATATATATATCTTTTGATCTTTTGTCCCTTATGGTAGATTTTGATACTGAACTAGATATGCTAGAGATCAGATGACCATAACATAAATTCAGGATATGGGCAGACAACTTGTAAAGAAGCTATCTTTGCAATATCAATAAAGACTATGTATGCTTAGCATAAAAGCCTGATTCAGCTTCCTTGAAAGTTGATATAGAATCATAGAACCATAGAATCACAGGATCAACTAGGTTCAGGAGCATCAAGTCTAACCATTATCCCAGGACAGCCAAGACCATCACTAAACTGAGAGCCTCATCTACACGATTTTTGAACACTTCCAAGGACAGTGATTCTACACTTCCATGGGAAGTCTGTTCCAATACCTGATCACCCTCTCTGTGAAGAAGTTTTTCCTAATACCCAAAAATTTTTCACTAACTCCCACAAGAACCAAATTACATGTTCACCTATCATAATTCTTTGGAAAGGAAAATAAAGGTTACCCATAAGTAAGAATTTAAGGAATGAGTTCACCAACACAGATAACAGTCTTCTAGATTAGAGTATTATCTAAATGCAGCAATCTGCAAAAATAATGTCATGACAATGCTATTCTAGGTTGATATTAAAGTAATTTTCTTGAAATTTTATGCAGGAAAAACAAACATAGAGCATGAAGAAGCTCGTCTTGCATACCAGTACCAAAGCAAAATTAAAGTGAGAGTGACTTAACCTGTCACTGTTTTTTGCTGAGCAGTAGAAATATAATCATAGAATCATAGAATAGTTAGGGTTGGAAAGGACTTTAAGATCATCTCCTTCCAACCCCCCTGCCATAAGAAGGGACACCCACACTAAACCGTACCACTCAAGGCTTCATCCAACCTGGCCTTGAAAACTGCCAGGGATGGAGCATTCACAACCTCCCTGGGCAACACATTCTTGATTCTTGATGGAGTCCTGGCTTTTTTTTTTGTTTTGGTTTGNACACTAAACCACTCAAGGCTTCATCCAACCTGGCCTTGAAAACTGCCAGGGATGGAGCATTCACAACCTCCCTGGGCAACACATTCTTGATTCTTGATGGAGTCCTGGCTTTTTTTTTTGTTTTGGTTTGGTTTTTAACCCAGACTTGACAATTTTTTCTCCTCTCTCACTTCTGTCCACCAGAAGAGAAAATATTATTTGTTTATTTTTGGGTTTGGTTTAGTTGTTTTAGTTCCATTGTGTAATCAGATTAATATTTTTATATAAATTTACACCCAGGTTTAACACAGGAGTCAGAATGAGTCTCATCCAGTCATACTTCACAACCCACACAGACTGAGAAAACAGTATAAAGAATTGTTGGAATAATTTTTCTAATTATAAAAAAAATATGAAACCATGACTGGTGGAGTAAGTGATCCCTAAAAGTGTTTGGACAAAATGCAGTAAAACGTGAGACTTCTTTTGTTCCCTAATGTTTTTTAGTTTACCTCTTGCTTTATATATTTTAAAGCTCCAGCACAGCATGTTCAATTATCATCCAAATGACCACTTGTGCGATATCAGCAATGGGTAGAAAACAAGTCTGAGTAACTCTTCACTAGAGGAAGCCAGAATGAGTGACCTCTGCTCTAAGAACTGTTAATTCCCAGATAAACTACTGAAGTTTTCCTCCAGTTAAAACATGCGCATAGGCAATCTTGTTTGCTCATGTGTTCAAGAAATATGTAAAAAAGATATTCTTGTACTCTACAAGGTCTTGCATGTCTGAATGTAAACTTACTTGACACAGGGGAATAAATTATCTGTTTTTCACAGAAATCTACCATTCATAATGAGTGTGCTATTCAGTAGGGAATTGCTAAATGGATTAAAAAGACAATAGGATGTTTCTGCCAACATCTTTATTAAAAGAAGGATAATTCATATAGCTAAATCCAATTACTTAAACTACTCAAAGCATTGCGTATTGAACAAGGGAATGTATCAAGAGATACAGTTCAGGCTGCATTATTTCATTGTTTCTTCCTTTAATTAGTTTTTGAGTAAATTTAGAGATTATAAAAAGGATCCTTATTTACAACACTAGATAGATCCATGATACAGCTATCTAAAATAGGACCTAACTGCCTTAATAATGCATAAATTAATTAATAAACAAGATCTTTGAAATAGCAGTTCATCAGTTGGGTTTTGATTTTACAGTAAAAGTTTATGATTCTACAATAAAAGATTATACATTCCTTTTTTCTTTCCTATATATGAGTTATATTTATGGGATATTATTAAAAAAGAGAAGCATGTATCATGTTCAGGTTTTTTACAAAGTCAGAAGTGACTAGACCTCTTGCCTTTAAAATCTAGAAAGTTATTGCAATAAACAAAGAACATGCACTTGTTCTTAACTACAATAATAAAACAGAATTCAATTTACCAAGAAAACATTCAATTAGAATATAGTGACTTCAGCTTGGCTGGCTGTCATATGCCTATCAAGTCACTCTATCACTGCTCTCCTCAGCAGGACAGGGAGAGAAAATATGACAAAAAGGTCAGGGAGAGATCACTCAGCAACTACTGTCATGGGCAAAAGAGACTCCACTTGGGGAAATTAGTTTCATTTATTGACAATTAAAAAAAAGCAAAATTATAAGAAATAAGGAAATATCTAAAATCACCTACCTCTCACCCTTTCCTTCTTCCTAGGCTCAACTTCACCCCTGACTCTTCTCATTTCCATCTTCCAAGTGGCACAGGGGGTAGGGGTACAGGGGTTGTGGTCAGTACATTGTCTCTGCTACTCCTTTCTACTCATGCTCTTCTTCTGTTCCACCATGAGGTGCCAGGCACGGGAGGCAGTCCTTCATGAGCTGTTCCAGCATGGGTTTCCCACTGGCCACAGGTCCTGCTAACAAACCTACTCCTCTGTCCATGGGCTGCAGCTGCCCTCAGGGCACATTCCTCTGCTCCAGGGTGGGGTCCTTTACATGCTGCAGGCAAATATCCACTCCATTGTGGAGGTAGGGAGACTGCCTGTGTCACCATGGTCTTCTCCATGGACTGCAGAGGAATATGTGCTTTAGCCCTTGCAGCACCTCCTCCCCCTCCTTCTTCACTGACCCTTTGCTTGCACAGTTGTTTCCCTCACATATTTTCTCTCCCACAGAAGTTGCACAGAATTTTTACCCTTTCTTAAATATGTTATCACTGAGGCACTACCACCATTGCACATTGGCTCAGCTTTGGCAGCATCAGGTCCCTCTTGGAGATGACAGGCACTGGCTCTGTCTGACATGGGGGCAGCTTTTGGTATCTTCTGACAGAAGCCACCCCTGTATCTCCTCTGCAACAAAAATCCTGGCACATAAACCTGATATACCATAAAACACGTAACTCAAACCTGCACCCAAATTTTGCTCAGCAGAAGGTGTCAGGCTCATTCTTTGCTCATTCTGCAGACTAAGATCTCTTTACAGTCACTAATTTCTGGTAATACAGTAATTAAGATATTCAGTAATTAGCCAACTTAGAGCACAGAAAGAACTACTTGTAAAGAGTTCTTACACTAAAATACAGTGGGGGAGGAAATTATTAGCTGAAAGAACTTTAAGATTTAAAAATTGAAATAATCTCTAGCTGCATAAAATGTCACTTGTACCAGTCACATTTATTGAGACTTGAACAATGAGTCAAATTCAGTGCAATCCCATTACCCATATATATTTAGCTTGGAGAATTTTAAGTGTAGAGGAAGAAATAAACTATATCAATGTGCTTAATGCAAACATACATATGATTTTGTACATCTATTGGGTTGCTCTTTATTTTAAAATCTTCTTCCATATCTCAGTAAAAGACAAAAGTAATAGACAGTCCAGTATATTAGCTAGTCAAACAAAATATTCTCCTCCAAGAGCTCATTCCTATCTTTAACATTTCTAAGTACAAATCAACTGCGACACATATAGTTTTCTGTAATGTACATTCACCCAGTTGGTGACATACTTTGAGGTCTTTAATTCTGAAGAGGAAAGGCAAGAAATTTCAGCTATTAGTAGAAATAGACCTATAGCTTCAGTTTTCTGCATTTTCATTGCATTCCCTGTCCACTAGTTAATTCATGTTGCAAAAAGTAATTCTTTACAGTATTAATCTATTTTTAGCATACGTGTACTGGGTAAGTATAAAATTAGGCAAAATTGCATTTCCCCTATAAACATGAAGCAATAAACATATCAATTTCAGAGTATTGAAAAGTCTGGGATTCTCTGTTATTGCCCAATTTTGCTTTAAAGACAAGTTCTGCCTGAAGATTCTGCAAAGGTACCTTCAAATGTTAACCATTCACTGAATCTGTGAATGTAAAAACTAATATTTTGATAAAAAACTGAAATTAAAATATTTTTCCAAAGGATTTAAAAATCATGTAGTTACCTGAAAACTCAAATAAGTAAGAAGGATTACAAAATGGCTTTAAAACTGGTCTGCCTTTCATTTTAAGTTAGAAGAGTAGTCATAAGTTTTTGTCTTCTTTATTTTGGAATCAACCATAACTTTAAGGATATTTTAGGCTGCTGTAAATGAATATATTAAAGCAAAAAATGTGCTTTCAGGCTTGCTGCTTTATCTTTTGTAACATTCTTGTACATGTACACAATCTTTTTTTCCTTAAATGACAACTTGTTTCTAAAAATTCTAACTAAGGTACCAGTTTGCATTTTACAAAACTGACCTTTATATGATTACCATTACTGCTTAAAGAATAAAACTGGGTTTGAATAGTATTTTCTCTGGCAAGGATCTTAAAGCAGCAGTTAAAAGAAAATTATTTAGTATGTATGAAGGAATATATTACACAAGAAAAAACCATAGGACTTTAATGGCATTGATCTGTGCAACTTCTGTTGATGGACCTGTCTCTTTCCTGACATTAGTTTTTTCAGTTCATTCCTATTTTAACAAAAAAACAAACAAACCAAACAAACAAACAAAAAACCAACTGAAATTCCTTGACAGTTTTTACAGTCAGAATAAAGATCATTTATGCTTTCTGCAAGTTGTAATACTGAATTCTTCAAAACAATAAATCACTGAGGAAGAAAATAGTTGTCCATGAGAATAGATTCTAAAGATACAACAAATGCAATAGCATATCTAATACCTGTTGCTGAAAAACAATACTTATTGGCAAATGTTAATGTGGTAAAGGCTGTTGCCGGCTTCTTTGAGTTTCATCTTGATGTTCAGAAAATTTTCAGAAAAAGGTGAGAATAGACATATTTTCTATAAAACTTAAAAGCTAGAAACAGAATGATAATAGCAAACTTATCACTCACAGGTTCAGTAAGAAATTGTTAAAATCCTACACTCTCCCACAAAACATGATGAATGATGCTAAACAGACAGGACAAATGGCTTGTAATGAATTAGTTTGGAGCTGAAGGATGAGACTCAAAAAATGTGACTTCGGTGAGATGACAATATTCTAGAGCATCTGCCTGCAACTGCACCCTAAAAAGTGCACAACTGAGAGGAAATATATCAAAGCAGCAGATATTGATCACTATCAAAAAGGGAGGCATTATCAAAAGCATATCATATTTGAAGATCTTAAGTTTTTATAGGTGCAAGATGACATGATGGGAACCCCTTAGATGCTTTGAAGTTTTATTTCCTTTAAATATACAGTACCAGAAGCTCCAGGCAAACACATATTCAAGTTTTGATGCTGCATGACTGTTTACTACATATGCATAATACCAAGAAGATTTCTCATCTTGCTCAGATAGTGATTTTGCAGTGTTTAACCTTATTGGCATCTTGTCTCATTAAATTGTCTGTTACAACTAAATCATTTATGTAGCTCTCAGGATAAATACCTAGTTTAGTGATCATATAAATTATTTGCATAGTCAATTTTTCTTAAATATAAGCAAGCCACAAACATATGATTTTTTTAATGTTTTATAAATATAAGGTATGCCTGATTTATATTTGTAAATATCCATCATACCCTCAATGAAAATAAACAAATGCAACCAAGATATGTCATTTCCTTGTCAATTGCCAAGGTATGGCAAATGCATGCCTTGTTTTCTAACTCATCCAGCACTTTTATCTATGGCAGGGAATTCAGACAGGTATCAAATGAAGATGTATACATATTTCTCAACAAATCTAAAGTGAAATTTGCATTTCACACATATAGCTTTTATGACAGGTAATAATTTAAATTTATAAATATGTAGCCAGCTGTTTCCCCTAAATCTTTTCCAATTTAGTAGTAAATATTCCTCCTCACACATTCATTCCTGCTGTTTGTTTCTTAAAGGATTAGAAACATGTGCACCACCTATTTAATTTGCATCCAATAACATCTTAAGGTATCTTACAGAGGCAGAAGATTTCTGGGTTTGTTACAATTTTCTAGTCTTCCCCAGCTTTTCCAGCAGCTCCACAGCTGAAAGCAAAATGCTTGAGAAGTCAAATTTGCAAGCAGTAACATAACTTGAAAATGAGTGATTTGTTTAAAAACAACCCAGATTTCAACTTCTCCTTGCAAATTTTCTGGTTTATCTGGGATAAGTTTTCATGTCAGAAACCACTGAAGAATATACCATTAAAGGCATTTTTAGCTACTACAATACAAACATTTTGTAATTAATATTCATTGCCTAGACTGTGATTTTGCCAAGAAAGTTTGAACCAAATGATCCTGGAACTGTAGAATCATAGAATAGTTTGGGTTGAAAGGTACCTTCAAAGGTCACCTTTGAGGTCCCTTCCAACTTGGTATTGTATAATTATGTGAGTCTATAATGTTTCAGGCTTTAAGCAGCAGAGAAACTAACTTTCCCACATTTCTGCCTTTTTTTGGATCATATGAAAATGTGTTTATCTGTGCATGAGCTGGAAAATACAATAAATACTGGTCTACAAAAAAGCTTAAAGATGATACAAAATGTCAATGTTGAAAGTGAAGAGCTGAAAACAAATAAAAGAGAATTGAGTGATAAACTGAATAGCAATGCAAAGTTTCCTCATAAAATACAACTTCTATATCTATATGAAAAGACTTAATTTATAATATTTCCATTTAGGAAATAAATCTTGGAAACAGTACTGTTAGTTTTCAAAACCCATCACTTTAATATACAGAAATGGTAAACATTACCAAAAAGAAACAAATAATTGCTCTCCTACAGTCTTTTGTTATTAAACAGGATATCCCATGCCTAATATTGTTTAAAAATGAGAAAAGGGTTAATCTTTGCATATTCTGCTATTGTATTTTTCTCTAAATGTCTTGAATTCAACTAAAACCAAAACAGAAGGCATGAATGATCTTTGGCTTCATCCACAAAGCGAGTTCAAAACCTTTCAATTCTTGTTTTCATTTTTGCTCTGAGACAAGGGGGAACACAAAGTTACAAAATGGAATATATAAACCTTTAAAACCAGTTTTAAGTAATGTTAAGTTTGATTGTTTTGCAACAGTAGCAATGGAAAATTACTGAGGTGCATGATTCACAGAAAAAAAAATAGAGTACAGTTGGAGAACATACTGAGAATTCTTGTACAAGATAAATAATTATAGTTGATGTAGTTTTAAGAAAAACAGTCTAGAAGAATAGGATGTAGTGATAAGGAGTATCTGAGAATGGCAGGTGCCCAGGGCGGGCTACAGTTAAACTAACTGATAAGTAGCAGGATAGAAGGATTATTATGTCTCTGGTGCTAACAAACCAATTAAGATGGCATAAGCATCTACTGGGTGTGGTTCAAAGGCTGCCAGAAGTGATGGAGGTTGTTGGAAGAAGTAAAGGACCCTCAGAGACCACTACTACAATTCTGTACGCATGCGGGGAACTTTCTGGAAAATAATGTAATCCATACATAGCCTCATGAATATGTAGGCATGCCCAGGGACTATATAAGGATGGCTTGTGTAGCAATACGGGGACACACGTTAGGAGGAGCTATCCCCTGTGTCTCCCGGTGCCACAATAAAGAATACCTGCTTGTCAGCTCGCAAACTTTGTTGGCAAGTTTGTTCCTGGAGTTTTCTCCAAATCAGCTCCTCAAAAACATGTCACAAAGATTTCTCAGCATTCTTAGAAGCTGTGTTTCAGTGTCACAAAGTACCTACCAGAATTTAAAAATGCAAAATAACCATCTCAGTCTAGGTTTGGTTGTTTGGGCTTTTTTACATTAAACATATTAGAATCATAGAATAGTTAGGGTTAGAAGGGACCTTAAGATCATCTAGTACCAACCGCCCTGCCAGAAGCAGGGACACCTCACACTAAACCATGCCACACAAGGCTTCATCCATCCTGGCCTTGAACACCGCCAGGGATGGAGCAATCACAACCTCCCTGGGCAACCCATTCCAGCATCTCACCACCCTCACA